>JAIPRL010007853.1:0-22055 GCA_025469235.1 Pemphigus obesinymphae | reverse complement strand
TTTTAATTTTTTTATAGAAATATATAGTGAAATGAAAAAATATATGCCTAAGGGGGGGGGATAATATATATTTCCATAAAAATAAAAATAAAAATCATATAATGATATAATTCATAATACCTGTGTTACTATAGATAATAAAGAAATGGATTTCCATTCAATCGATTTATTTATAGAATATAGATAACAGGACGCCCGCACCGTATTCGTGAACCGCATGATCACCTCGGTCATCACCTTATATGATTAATTATTTCATCCCCCCCCCCATAAATAATTTCTAAATACGCCGCTGGGCGGGTGTACACAGTATGACCCGTGGAGTACCCATATAGAGATGCCCTTACGTATGCATAGCAATATGAAGTAATTAAAACAGCGAATTACAGTGTGACCTTGTACGAGAGCGTGAAATACCGTGTTCGCCTAGTTTCAATGGTTGGACTGATTTTTATCAATTATTATCTATTTGCTTATCAAATTCATATAACACATTTAGGACAGTTTCTTTATTTACGTTACAATTGAATATACCTAGGTACCTAATTTAACAACTTACTCAAAATATTTTAAACGGAACACAGTATAGGTAAATACACAAATAATAATAATTCAAAACTCAAAATGCAACAAACACACGGCGTACGAGAATTGACAGTGAAAACAGTACTCGGCATGATTAAAATATAAAGATTATTGCATTAAGATCCTAATTGATAATACGGGCAACTTTACAAATAAAATGGCAGCGTAAGCAGGAGGATCGATTATTTTATTAATATCGTTGTTTATATCGATAGTTTGTTTTCGATTTCGGCATATGATAATACTTTATGATATACCGTATACATTTAAAATGCAATTTACCTTTTCTGTGTTTATCGTGAATTGTAATTCGGGATTTATAATATTTTTCATCATGATGAAAAGTGCAGATTAAAGAAAATTATGTAGATACTAAATAATTAGCATTAGACATTAACATTGATTATAATAAACAAATATTTACATTAATTAACAATTTTATCTAATTTATTTTTGTTTTATTTTGATTTTTGATAGTAATCGGTTTGTTTTGAATTTAGTGCTCGTACCATTATAAAACTTCTGGTTTTCACCATATATCTCAAAACTTCTAAAGGTATTGGTAAATCACCGTTATCTAAACACGCATTAATTACTTTCTTTATTATATTATTTTCTTTGTAGAAAGAATTCCCATAGATTAAAAACATATATACAAACATTATCTAAGACCAACAACAGTTAATAACTAGTTTATAACAGTTAGTGGTATACAAGTACACATTTTATTATTTATTTTAATATTAAATTTAAATATTTGAAAAAGTCCGCCTTATATTGTGTTTACTATTATTGATTGCTTGTGTAAAATTTAGACCAATCATTGAGGCTCCCCTTACGCTGCCATTTAATTTCTGAGAAAGAGAAATAACGGTAATAAGAGAGAGAAACATAAGGGTATGCAATAATCTTTATATTTTAACAATGGTACTCGGTGAGCACGTGCATTTCCACAGCTGTGAGCGGATCCTGATAAAAAAAATAATCATGGTAGGAAATACAATAGAATATTTTTATTAAAGATTTTTTTTTTTAAACATGGTCATACTGTAGTTTGTTGTTTTCCTTACTTTAAATTTTTATGTCTATAGCCACCCCCTGTGGTATGACCTAACCGAACACGACAAATCGCGTGAAGTAAAACGCAGTTGTGTGTCTGTGTAGCAAATCGTACGACGGTCTTATCGAATCGGTGTGATGTCAAACATTGCAACCATGTTTGAAGTATGCCCGCTTATCGAAAATCGTCCAAATCGTTATCAAACATAAATAAAACGACGGCGTAAGAGTGCACTCGTATAAAACATATCCGTACTGCTCATATTCCGTCTCTGTAACACTGCTCAATCATGTGTTCAAATTATATACGATGTCCTCTTACGCTACAATTTTATTTCCCATACGTGTAACCACGTCAGAGTCCGGGTATATCTGGCATCATCCGCAATAACCTGATGTATTTCAACCATGATCGCATCGAAAAACAGATGATCAGGAGTGATTCATCGGAAAGTCGTAAACGTGCCAACATTGGTCTGAAGCTTTATAAAAGTTTTCGGCCCAGCTCTCTTTATAACGCAAATTTATTTTTGATAAAATTATTTTTGATTATTTCATTTTTTCATTTTTTTTTTTTTTTTTTTTTTTTTATAATAAATAATATATTATATTACATGTAGTTACACGTGAAAACGCTCTATGAGATGTACGTTTTGTTGTCTGTCTTACATGACAAATAAAATATGCAACAATTCGTAGCAGGTAAACCCGTGCCCTTAGTCTAAGACTGAAAAAAATCACAAAATATGCACGAATAATTAGGCAATGTATACCTACATGTATTTAAATGATCATCGAATAGCGGGATAAATATTTTTCTGGCATGTTGTATATACCTGTATATGTACATAAAATAATAAACTATTAAGCATACGTTTAGTTAACGTGAATATTTAATTCAGACATGCCACAAAAGGGTTAAAAATAACCGCATACGAGAAATTTTTTTGAATTTTCCATAGATTTTTGACAAAATAAACAAATTATATAACGTTATCGTGAATTAAATATGTACTTATATGCTAATAGTTAATACTCAGCGTTCTCTGGGAGTAAATCGATTTATTTTTAATTAAAACATTATAGGTATACTAAAAGTATTAATTATGGTAGTTCATTAATATTAAGTGATCGTCTATAATAATTAACATACTAAAATTTATATTTTGTCTAAAATACGAGTTTAATTAAACGTAATTAAAAAATAAAAGTAATAATGTTTAAAATGTTACCTAACTTTTATGGGTATCTATATAAACATAATACTAGTATTCACAAATACCAATACTGACATGTACAAACTGTTGTAAGATTATACAAATCTTTCGACTGATCCATACGTACACTGCAGACTCCCACCGATAGTCCACCATGGGTTTGTAGCACATTGTGAAATGTCTGGAGTGTTGTTGAATTAAAAAAAACATTTGATATTACATTCTTAATTATTTAAACAGGTATAAAGGTTTGAATAAATTAAAAACAAAAAATAAAATAAAATCTAAAACAATTTGATTGATCAAAAATATAAGATTTATAAGGTGGGTTACATGAGGACCATCTCAATAATGATGAAACACACCCCCTCCTTACTCATAAAATTAGTTGAATAAATTAAATCCCGTTAAAAATTAGGCAAATTAGTGAAAAAGTTGATTTTTTTCTTACTATTATTAACTTTTTTAACAAGTGAGTCGGTAAAATTAAAAACGTTCGGCAATTATTTAGTAAATAATTAAGGTCTTGGGTCTATATTTTTTGAGGGACTTTGATTAACTTTACTCACTTTACTTAATTTTTTTATGGAGAGTGTCTCGAAATATTTCTTCGAAACAACCCTGGTTACATGTTTACAGAAATATTTGAGACAAATTTAAGACATAAGAAGTATGTATTTGTCATTGTTAAAATATTTTAAAAGGTGGGGGACAGTTAAAATATATAGAAAGCTATGAATATTGTTATAATATAATTGGATGTAGAACAAAATGATAAAATAACATAAACCAGATAACAAAACAACATACATTAGCACACCCTATGTTAACATAAAAGCAAATACCTGGAGCTTAAATAGTAAAAAAAAATCTTAAAACACAATTCTTTCAATTAACACTGATTAAAGTTATAAAATAAAACAGTATGAAATAGTATGATAATCATGTATATGGACAAAGGATAAAGAAGTCGTTGTTTACTCGTTAAAAGTTGAAACGCCATCTAATAAGTTCTCGAAGTCTCCTGTCATCGTCGTTGTCCGCACAACGTTCGTGATAACAACAATGACTAAGAGATAAGTGTAATATTATTATGGAGTGTATATTGTTCTGATGCTTTCTACTTAACGTTGACAAACGGCGTGAAAGAGATTATTTAATTTTAAAATAAGGAAAAACGAATAGAGTTAGAATTCTGCGTCGTTACGACATTTAAATTTAATAACTTTTAATTATATAATACATATTATAATTTAATTTATAATTTCAATCAATAGCCTATATGTTATAAACAATTATTTCTATCACTAAAATATTACGAAAGAAACAATAAAACCAATTAATAGGAAACCTATAATAGTGATAATATGTCTTTGATTCCTACGCTAATCAAAAATTCTTCGTTGGCAATTTTCCCAGCGACGCATTCCGGTTTTCTAGCATACCATATTCTGAGTTCCCTCTCCATTGGGCCAGTTTCAAAAAATATATTGCGTCTAAAACGTAAATCATAATACATAATAAATTATGTACCCATTATTTGTGTAACATATCTGATCGTTATAATATTTTATTATTAATATTCTTATTATTCCATTAAATAATAATAATTACGCATAGTTGATCAATTTTTTGTACGGAGAATTTTTTTGTACCAAAAATCCGGTTGATTCCGCTCTGTTAAGTAGCAATTCCGATAAATCACATATTTCTATTTCAGTAAAAATGTCGTTTATTAGCCAATAACTGATCGCCGGATCCTTTTTTGATTTTTTTTACACCATCTTTTGACAAAAAATACTGCGATTTTGGAATGATTTTTTCAGATATAATTTTATTCATATACGGATTGATTTCACCAAAACTCTTTACAAAAATCATGAAAATAATCGTTTTTAATAAAAATAGGTATGCAGTTCAATCACCAGTATATATTATTATACAAAATGTGTTTGGAATACATGAATTGTTCTAGTAAATATGTATAGGTCTTCAACGCCAACGTCTAATCCGCTTTCTTCTAATATTTTAATCGAATTTATAGGCATTAAAGTTGGACGCAATAAGCTAGAAACTATACTTGAAGAATAAACTGATAAAGAACCAAACTAAACAAAAACATTAAAAGGATAAATAACCTATTGCTGAATTTTTTAGAGTCTATCGTAGTACCAATGAAAAATAAGTACACAAAAATTATATTAAAAATTTGTTAACGCTTCACTTATATTGGTGCAATTCAATAAAACGTTGACTAAAATGACTAGTAAAGAATTTCAAGATATTTCAAGTTCTTATTATATCTATAGGTTATAGTAAAATTCAATAATTGTCTCGTTTTTAGAAAAAAAAAACGCACATTTGGGTTCTTTGATATTGCTAGAAATTAGAAATAAGAAATGTAATATGTTCCTACTCCTCTATAAATTAAAAAAATCCTTTGTCTGTCGTACTTTTATTCATCCAAATTTCAATCCTACATTTCATAATATTATTTTCAGTCCGATATTGTTCATGTCCCTCGATCATATTAGAAAAATCGGAGAATATAATGTGCAATAGCCGTTTATTTGATTATTTAATATTAGTTTAACGAAATTACCAACACATCCAAAAATATAGTCCATCACTAAATATGCTGATAATAAATCTATTCTAGTAACTTTTTGAATTCTTCAATAAATTCACTATAATTTACAAACAGCTGTACCAGGTACCTACAGATTCTAACAATTGTCTCTCCCCACATAAGGTTTAATTCTGTTCAACTATATTATCGACATTATCATGATAGTATTGATATTATGATTTTAATAGTTATTATTTGCAGTCATTAGACGTTTCATTCAATACTTTATACTTCGGAAATTGTCAACTAGCCAACTTTGTACGTATATGCATCGTTAAACTTAATTAGTTAAATAGTTATTAATTTAAAACCAAAAATTGCTAATTTAAATAAAATAAATAGAAACATACTACTGCGTAGATATTAAAAAAATAATACATAGCTTCAACAAGTCTCTTTTTCAAGGAAAATAACCAGTCAAAAAATATTTATATAAAAATACTTAATTTAACCGTCATAAAAATCTTAACAAGTTATTAATAATATTAACTTTTGACTGAGTAGGCTTTTCTGTAAAATTGTCTTAATTTGTTTAGGTTAATTTATTTCATTAACTTCCCTATCTTCATTGATATTATCTATCTTGAATAGTATACCTAAATATAGTTTTTCTTGACCACACATGACAGAATGCCCAGGAACTTGGAGTAAATTTCGATCAAAAGATAACATGGGTTCACGGTTCACTATATAATTACACATTCTACTAATCTTGTAAAATAATAAATAATATTCTTAAAAGTTTATTTTAATCAAAATTGAAACAATTTTTTTTATTCAATACATTTCTTTGCTCACAATTTATAAATATAACTCTAATAAAAATATAACTAGTAATGACTAAGTATACATATATTACCTATAGTAATATAAATACCTATGTATATATTATATATATTATATAATGTATGTTGTTTATATATATAGTATAATAAGAAAGTTATAAATAACCTTGTTGACATAACATGCTAACTTTTAGTAAGAAAATATCACTTAACACTGTCAGTGAGACCATTTAACTCGATTCAAAATATATAATTGTATAACAGACTGATAATAACACCAATATTATAGAAAACCATACAATTATTTTAAATGGCCGTAGAAAAATGATCATTGACGCCGTTGAAGATCGAGGAAGACGAAAAATAAAACAAGGTCTAATAGATAAATAAATAAATACAATATTAAAAAACATTTGGGAGCGTTATAAAAAAATAGTCCGAAATGGTGGTGGTGGTTGGTTTATCGTCCTTCCAATTTTCAGACAAGATAGTTTAGTGCCTACTATTATTAGAAATTTTAAAGCAAAAATAAATCATTGAATTTGAAAAACAAGTCTTTCTTTTAAACAAAGTTCGATAAGTACACATATTATATGATTTACAGCAATGATCCGCTATTTTTGGCAATGTTCCTTTACGCTTAAGAAATATGCTGGAAAATCGAAAAAATATTATATTGATCAGTAAATATAAATTTCTGGCCAAAGGGGCTTCCAATGTAATGGGGGAATGTCGGTAGATTACATAGATTTGTGACGCTATTGATTTAACTTAACAAAACTACGCTCCTTGTTCTATAATACATCTCTATACAACCCGTAATATAATTCTCAATGAATTATATTGATAATTATAATGAGTCTTATTTTTACGAATTCATTTCATAACATGAGAAAATGTGTATTTTTTTATGTGCATGCATTAGAGTATGTGTGTGAGTAATGAAAAGTATATTGTTTAGTATTAAATCTGATATTGAAGGAGATGATAATCGAAGGAGGAAAAATTCACGTTTGTTGTTTTTACTATTCAGAAGTTTATGTTCAAAAGGGTAAGTTTTCTTTACATTTAAGTTAAAGTTCTTTACAAAAGAGTTAATAATTAATAAAAGTTAATAACTGTTCATTAATTATGTGTATTCGTGGAAGTTTCAATGGGACAATGTCTAATTTCCAGAGTGTATCCAGTAATTTTCTAAAAAGTGCCTCCTGTGCATTCCAATGAGGAAATAATTTGAAAGGTTTGCATTTTAAGAAGGAAATATTCAAAAGATCTTGTATTTTATAAAGTTTTCAATTGATAAAGAAAAAAATATCAGTGTGTTTTCTGATTTTATATGACCAAATTATATTCTACAATGTTGGAAAATTGTAAAACAATACTTTTGCTGGGTTGTATAAATGATCTTTAAACATTTACAGAATCATTAACGGTTTTAATGACTCGGTAAAAAATTCGGATTGCAAAATTTAACAGAACCCACTAAATTTTAGTTTAATGGTCCATTAGTAAGGCTCTGTACATTTTAAAGATTTATTCAAATGTGTTATCATTATTCAGTTATAATTTATTAATTATTTAAGTTTTTAAATTGTCTATTTAAATAATTTAAAATTGCATTTTATGATTCATCATAGTCATCGAATGATAGTGACAATGAACTTATCTTAGATATATTACCTAATATGTTTACCAAAATCTTGGGTGTATTGAAATAAGTTTGATCCACTAACTTATTTTGATGTTTATATATTTTCTTTGAATAATTTGTGCAGCTAAACAGTGATTATAGAGTCGTTTAATGTTTCATAAGCCATTAGTTAATGATTTGTTAAATATTTAAGAAATGAATTTTATGCAATACAGCATTAGATATAGATACTATTATAGTATATAATATCATTTTTTTTCACGCATAGATAGCACTAATAACACCTTTGTCACACGTGAGACATTTGAACATAGATAATAAAGGAATGGATGGGCCACCATATTGTTCAAATCTGTGACCGAAGAGCCTACTCGTTACCACATTGGTTGTATGTGGTTGTGGTCACGGTTACAAAAATGTATTATTGATAAATGATAAAACGTGTATAAAATATTAATAAAATAAATTAAAATCATGAACAAAAAACATAATTAAATTAAAAATTACATAATAAAATATAAATAATATCACTTGTCAAACAGTAAGTATTTTTGTTTAATATAATGGTCTAATATAATAATATTATATTTGAGCGGTTTACTGGGTTATCACTACCATCAAGCATCAACACTACCACAATCACTATAAACCACAGTTACCATTGTGGTAACATATATGCTCTTCGTACGCACAAAGCTCCATGTATTAGGTATATCCGTATAGGGATGGCCCATCCATTCCTTTATTATCTATGCGTTTGAGAGACATTGATATAGGATTCGATGCTAGTCCGTAGTAAAGATATATGTGATTATGATAAAAAAAAATGCACTAAAATTATGTCGGTATAAATATTAATATATACTATAGTACCTGCAGGGAGCGTAGCATAAGATATGTTTTATCTAATTTAAATTATTACGGTAGCGGATCGTGTGAAAGAGCACAGGCGCACGTGCACCGCCTAAAATTTCAGTAAACTAGCGTGTTTTTATATATAAAGTTATTATTTATTTATCGCTGTTTTAGTAATTATTGTGCCCGTGAATATTATTATTGTACGTACATACTACATATTACGCAATACAAGTTCGAACCACCAACTATGTATATCTAACTATATTCTGCGGTCGTATATCCTAACGACGTTTATCGTTTGGTGCAATTATTATCTACCCATTTTCTGATGATATCACTTATCTAGGTTATATAGGCATAAGGTAAATTGAATTATGTTTTATATGAATATAGGTATGTTCTTAAAAAAATGTATGACATCACGTTTGTTATTACAGTAGTACAGTAGATAGACCTATTATATCGACATTAAAAAAAAAAAAAAAAAACGTTATTAGGTCCGATCGAGAAGGGGTGTTCGGGAATTTGTTTTCCCGCGGTTGGCTACACTGGTCTCCTCTGGTAACTGCTATTATCAATTGCGCTCGGAAATTTCAATACATGTTGAATGAATATTCATGATCTCATCTATCTCATCAGGATATGTTAATAACAATTCGCTACCGACCGTTAAGTTAATATTTTTTGATGTTAAAAAACGCTGAATATTTGTATTTGAATGTTTTCCCATCATCATGAGCCGATGATAACTTCCACTCTATAACCAACTATCTGAAAACTTCACATTACAAATTTAAATTTAAATTGTGTTCTTATTTTAATTGAAAAGTGGGAAAACTATAATTGTGCGAGTTAAAATGTTTACATATTATACGAAGATATAAATATATATATATATATATATATATTAGGTACCTACATTGAATAACATATCTGCATGTTCATTGCAAGACTAATCAACGATTACTCCTAATAAAAGCGAATATAATGATATTGTGAACACAATATCTTTTAAATTATAATTTCCATAAAAATCTTTTCTATTTCTATAGGTGACTGCAATTCCCTTTTCATTGAACTTTTTCATAATTTTGATTTTTATCTAATTATAATAATAGTATTAGTAAGATTAAAATTCTACAACTATAAATATTAAATGATATAATAATTTATACGGATCACCTGTAAGTGGCCAGCAGGTGTATAAAACTACACTGTTTAAATTTCTTACTATTGAAAAATGTTCCATTAATTTATTTTGTGCGTCGAAATTGAAGACAGACTTACCGATGATAATTATATTATTTGTTACCAAAAATGACAATATTATGTTATGCAAATACATACCGAGCTAGTCTTAATACTGAATACGTGTTATGAAAATTGGTTACGGTAGGTACATTATTTGTTGCAAAATATTAGCGGTATAATATCATTATTTTTGACAGGTTTGATATAAAAATATAACAAAAAGTTGTCATCAAAGAGATTTTTAATGTACGATTATTTGGGCAATTTTATATTTTATATCTTATGTAGGCAAATAAAAATTTAGACATGTCACGTAACATCGAAACAATAATGGATGACGTTATGTTATTTTTACATAAAAACGGTTTAATTAATTAATTAATAAATAATAATTATATTAATTAATTTTATTATTATTATTATTATTATTATTATTATTATTTTATTATTAATTTATTATTTATTAATAATAAATTAATAAGTTAATTAATATTGCTAATAATAATAATATAGTATACCGAACTACTTAGATAATACTTAAAAGACTATCCAAGGAAAATATAGACACTAGTTAAACTATGAGTATCTACTTGGTATGAGTATGAATTTGATACCTAACCTAACGATATAGCTCCGTTCGGTCGGTATAGTGTCGTTTGAAAAGGACACGTGACGTCAAAATTCCATCAAAATCGCCGCCCACCTAACACTGAAATCGTTTATTTATTCTTTTTTACCACTCCGAATCAAAATCGGTGTTCGGTTATATTGGTTTTCCTATAAAATTGCATAGGTACTTACCACAATATCGTACCGAAATGATGAATGCCGACGGTAGAAAAAACGTGTTATAAAACGATGAGTTTTTCAAAAAAAAAAAAATATATCGAATAATATTAATACATAGAAAATAAATACGAAAATAATATATAGTAAACGAAAATATGTATATAGATTGTTATGAACGAAACACGGGTTTTCTGCCCTAAATATTTAATATTTCATTAAAATTTACTAGCTGGTACCAAATTTTCGGAAAACATCTAAGCTTTTGTAGCATATGTAAACCGATTTATAATTCGGATAAGTAAATGTGCATAAATAAATGAGCACGCGTTGTGGAAATGCGTATAGGTATGTTGTAATAGGAGTGCGACGATGCTAATGAAACTTATGACGTCATGTATCATTTTCAAACGGCACTAACGATCGAACGAAAAACGAAAAACGGTTTGCACCAAAATCCATTTGTTTTTTTCAGTCTATAACTGGAAAGCGTGCAAGGGGGGGAGCAGGCTATACATTGGACGCCAACGCACATACTGAGATTTTTCCTAACCCGAATATTGGTAACATAAATATGGTTATTATAATATGTACCTTTGTATGTAGTAGACTTATTTTAGTAATTTAAATTTAAGTTGTGTGGTTTAAAATATATACCATTAGATATCATGAAACTCGAGCAATATAACCCATACACCTACTTGATAACAGAGAAAAAGAATTTAAAAAAAAAAATAAAAATCATTGTAAAACCGTTTGCTCTCTCGTTACGCTCAGAATCTAAAATAGGCGATGGCCAAAAAACACCAGGGATATAAAAATATGTCTAAACTCATATTAATTAGAAACCTAAAAATAAATCGTATGAAATGTATGAAACATAAATGAAAAAACATTCTTTTTTTTACATTAAATTTACCTAGATAAATATCACCTCTTATCATATTAGGCATAAAATATATTAATAAATTTGTTGGGCATAATAATAAAAATTCAACTTTATAATATCTTTCCCGCAATCGTTTTAAGTTTCAAAAATTGACCTTCTAGTTACTCTGAGTTGCTTATCCCTGATTTATATTAATACGAGATCCCTTTAAATTTTTTGAACGCTAATGATCTCTGTATTTCCATAAATTAATGGCGTTACATTAATTAGATTTTAATTTTAAAGACAATTCTAAGTTTCTTATGATGTTTTTAATAAATGACAGCTGATTGTAAAAAATGATTTTTTATTAATATCAAGTCTTCATAAAACGCTGTATACTTATTAATTTATTTTTAATTATATTTGATGAAAACATAGTTCACCTTCTCGCATTTAATTTTGTTCGGGTATATTGTTTGTCTAAACTTGTCCAGACAGCCAGAATTATTGAAATACTCGAGCTCGTTTATTACAAAATATAATAAATTATTTGATTGGCATATCAATCACAGCAATAAAAAAAATAGTACTCTCATAGGACTATTTTTTTTAAATATATCTCTATATTTTGCAAACATATGATTTTCATTTTTTCAACAAATTTCATAAAAATTGCCCATACAGAACCCGTTAAAAATACGAGTGTGCTGCGTCTTCTTAAGTCTGCTTAATATAATTAGGGAAACGTTTATCTATTATATGAATTAGTCGTAGGATCAATATTTATTTAAATATATATTATATAATATATATTTTTATCGGTTTTTCCGAATTGCGTGCGAACATCATTATTTTCGGCGGAATTGCGTGCGCGATTTTCTCGCGTGACAACCGATGTTCGCGATTTATTTGGCGGTCCAAAAGACAAGAAAAAATGAAGTTCTAATACCAATAGAGTACAGATTTTTTTTTTTTTTTTTTGAGGTATATCCGAGTTCCGACCCGATAACCTAGGCCATAATATTGGTAAAATAATATTTTATAAATGATAAAATTACAAATATGACAAAATAAAAATACAGATAACGCAGTCTGTGTAAAAATGGAAAGGAACTGTTATTAACCTATACGGATTCGCTGATTGTAAGTCTACAATTATCATTATAAACAGGCGGATTGCATAGTTGAAACATGATACGCTATAAAACGTATATAAATTATATTACGGATAAATTTCGATCGTACAAAGTGTCCGCGATCGATAATAAAATCGAAAATAAAACAATATTGGGAAAAACAGATTAACGACACGCTCTCTGGTGGATAAATTTCTAGTTATTCTAATCGGGTAATATATTATTATTATTTTCTTGTGCTGGTTGTGCATTTGCGAAGTTCCGATCCGACGTAATTTCATTGTTAATATACGATTTACTCCTATTTATTATACATATACTATGGCACAACAAATAAAAATAAATACCTAAAAAAATACAAAAAATATAATCGGCAAAACAAATTAACAAAAAAACGATACGCATTCTGGTGGAGAATAATTGAACTATTCGAGATGGCTTACATGCTTACATTGAGAATTTCTATTATAAAGCTAATGTTTACAAATTATTTAACATAAGCTAATAATGTATTTTGTACATTGCAGATTTGTAATATTTTTCCTCTTATATTGCACTTCTAGACTACAAAAATATTTTACGTATGTAAATATACTTATACTTAAAAGGAAAAATATTTAATAATAATTTTTTAAATAGTTGTTGTTTAGTAAATATTTGAAAACAAAAACCCGTGTTTAATTTCAATGCAACACATAAGAAAATATTTTATTATTAAATTATCCATATCTACTTATTTGATAATAGATTTATTCTAATAACATAAATTAATTTGACATTTAAATAACAACAACAATAAAACAAAACGAATAACTTTAATTTTTACAACATGAAATATTTTGGTATAACTCTGTTTTACCAGCCTCCCTATTTTCTATTTATTTTTTGTGTTTGACGTAATTTAATACTCTAATGCACTTATTTCGAAACAACAATCAGAAAATATTGGCCATTTTTCTTATTTTAATTTATTACGATTTTTACGAAGAGTTGGGCACTTTCCGTATGGGTACCGTGTGCTATATGAATTAAAATTAAAATTTTCTTTTGGAAAATTATTATTTTAATATTAAT
Source organism: Pemphigus obesinymphae (assembly GCA_025469235.1). Taxonomy (NCBI): domain Eukaryota; kingdom Metazoa; phylum Arthropoda; class Insecta; order Hemiptera; family Aphididae; genus Pemphigus; species Pemphigus obesinymphae. The sequence continues at coordinate 8,153 of JAIPRL010007853.1, read as the reverse complement.
TTTGGAAATTTTACATATTTTAACAAGTTAAGACTTTAAGAGCATTAATAAAGTCAGTATTTGTCAGCTGGACTTCGTTTTGAATTCACCTACTTATCACTTATGTTGGGCTGAGGCCCAATATTTCTTTGCCTTTAAAAAAAACAGTATTATGCATAAAGTAATATAGATAATATGTATTTACATATTATATTATAGTAAATAAAGCCATTATTGGCATTATTAATTAACTATCAAGTAATAACTTATGTTTGTTATAAATGTGTACTCAATAAAACTTATATTTGGTGTGAATAATTTCAAATATATAGCCGGCCGTCGGTATAAGTATTATATACTGCAAGCATACAGTACCGAATCAGTGCTATAGTGTACAACAGCGCTCTGGTGTTAATTTCTTTTCCCAATAGTAAACATTAATAAAGTGTTTTTAAATTGTATAACACATGTTTTGACACTTTTTAAATATATTGCTTAAAATAATCTACTAAAAAGAGAAAAGGCATTTCAATAGGCAGTGTTGTAAAGTATTTGAATACAAGTATTTAAATACTTTTTGTGTATTTAAAAAGTATTTTAAATAAAATTTTTTTGTATTTTTGTAAACATTTAAATACTTTAATTTAATAAAATTATTTTTGAATTGAAATGAAAATTGGACAACAACAAAAATGAGCAAAATGACTGACTGACACACATTTTGAAATAACTATGCAAATATCAGATTTTATTAAAATTAGTTAGGTTTTATTTAAAAATTGACTGAAAGAAATATGAAAAAGGAATATGTCTAAAATGATATTTATGACATTATTATAATAATATCGCTGTTATATTTTATCGCATAAACTTAGTTTTAGTGTAATTTTAATATGTAATTACTTAAATATATTAAAAAAAAACATTTTTCTAGTTTGGTGGGGCAGAACTTTGATATTTTATTTTACTTTAAATTAAACAATATACCTATTATTACTATATAAACAATACTTATTATTCAAGTGGATATTTGTCATTTGAGTCAGTCAAACTTTATAGGTATATAACTTAATATAATTATAGGTACGATAATAATGTGTACAGTATTTCTATTTATATTTCGATACTTTAGGATTGATACCCATTTGCCTACTTTCCTCATATTCAAAGTACTATCTGGAACCAATTTCCTATTGATAGCTTACACACTCCAATACATCTATTCGAATCCTTCTGGTCAAAAAGTTGCTCACAGATAAATACAAAATCGGTGGAACACGATTGAGCATAGAATATTCCGTAACACGATTGAGCATAAAATATTTTAAGCGACTTTGCCACTTCTGAATTCTATGCTCAATCGTGTTATACATTTCGTATAGGTACGTATATATACGCGTATAATATATGCACCTATACTTACCTATACGCATTTTTAAAAAATATTTATTTGCGTATATTTTTTTTCTAAAATATATCGTTGATATCCTTGTTCTTATTCTTATTTCTTTACTTGACTTATTTTACTTGTTCTCTATTCCCTATTCTTATATACGGCTATAAAAAAATTAATAAACATCCGATTTAAAGGTCTTAAAATCCAAAATTAATGATTTCCATAAATTTTGGAACATAGTTAAAGTAATGTACGAATGATATTGTATAAAAATTTCATGTCAATAAACCCAAAATTAACCATTTTATGAAGAAACATCTCAAAATTTTATTACCTTATCATTTTTTGGTTTTGAGAGAATCGAAAAATGACCTCTTTAAAGTACAATCTTAATGCAATTTGGTAAAATAATTTTGTTAAATACCTACGTAGAATTCGAAAATATTTTAAACATACTGTATTTCAACTATATATTTGTCACTAAAATAATGTTAGGTTTTATCCGATAAAAACTTTCCTACTCTATTGATAACATGGTCATATATGGGTGATTACAGCTGAGTACTAACATAATATAATTTCGTGTACCTACCTATAGTTTTATAGGTCATAATTTTATTTTGTTAATTTAAAAATAAAGTATGGAAAATCATAATATTAAATTAATTTTGACAGAAAGAGTCAAAGAATTAGCTGTTGTAAATTTATTCAAACATAAATTAATCGGTACAAAAAAAAAAGACAATGCTTTAAGGTGGAGATGTACTCATAATCGGTGTTCAGAAATAATATTTACAAATTTGGATAAATGCAGAATAATAGAGTCATCTGGACAACACAATCATCCTCTAATATCTGAAAAGAATATTGAAAATCAAGTTTTAAGAGAAAATTTCAAAAGAATTGCAGAAGAGTCGGTATTTATGAAAATAACGAACTAGGAAAGTGGTTAAAAACGTTTTTTGATTTGCCATTTACCTATTTCGCCAGAAGAAGTATATGATGCTTTTGTAACTTTAATATAAATTTGTCCAAATGAGGATGGTTTTATATTTTCTGACTATATATTTTAAAACTATATTGGCGACAATAATTGTCAATATCCAACAAATTTGTGGGCTGAGATTCCTCTAACAAACCCAAGGTAAAATATTTTTTATATTTATTTATACTGGTAAAATAATTTAAAAAAAACTTAATAATTACAAGCTATTTTTTGTAAATATGTATATTATTAAAAGTGCACGTACGATGACATATTATACTGCATAATATTTTATCGATAAAATTTGATCTTTTATAATAATAAATAATATCAACTTTTTAAAAAACAACTTTGATGTTGTTTATAAATAAAAACATATTGATAAAAAAATGAATGACTTTTTATGAGTTTTTTTATATTTTATTTTAATTAGTTTTATCATTATTATTATTCAGTTGTTTTATTTGATTTTGTAGAATTACTAATGCAGGCGAAAGCTTTGATCATACGTACAATTCACAATTTTCCTTACCTTATTGTCATATACGTACAGTCATTAATGTATTACTGTTGAAACCCAAACAAAAAACATTACAAAAATGAATTCTATTGAAAAAAACACAAACAATTTACAGAGAGAAAAAAAAAGATTAAAAGAAAAAGAAAAAATTGAATTAAATATTAAACAACATAATCAATATATAAAATGTAAAAACAATAAAAGTTTATTAATATATTTAGGACGAATTGGACAAGGGGTACAAAGGTTTAAAATTATAACAATATTAATATTAAAAAATAATTTTTTTTTTGTATCTAACTAACTAGTAAATGACGAATAATTAATAACGACATATTATTATATGAATTTCATTTATTATTTTTCTATTCTTTGTATTAATCATTTTAAAATTATTTTAATTATATTATATATTATTTATCTATTTGTATTTTGTTTTGATAATTATAATAATTAAATATTATTTAAAAAAACACTCATGTCACACATATACGTTATACACCGATCGAAGCAAATCGCAGACTAAATAAGTTTTGATATTGTCAAACATTTTACAATCAAAATTATGAGATAGGTACTACGGACCGTATACAAAAATAACGATTGTCTTTTTACGATAACATTTTCATTAAAAGTGCGGCTTGCCTTCGCCTTTAATTTAATTACGTTATCAATAAGTAGTGACTATGGTCAAAATGTGGAGAAATGTGATTTTCTACAAAAATAATTTTTATCCCCTTGATTGTGATACTGTGATACATTTTGACTTAAAGGGGACTTATAACTAGGTAGGTCGTTAAATTAATAATTTAATAAAATATGTGACACGATATGTGATTGAAATTGCCTGTATAATGTTCCTAAATAAGTGACCAGCACTGGACCCCTTAAGGAGGAATATGTAGGCAATAAAATTGCAATCTCGGGAGGAATTGATAATGCTGTTCGCCCGGTTCAAGTATACGTGTATATTATGTAAGTAGATCCGGCAATATCGCAGTACATTTTATGCTCAATAGTGTTGGTTTTCTTTTGTTCTGCTAAACCGGTTTCATTAATGAATTATAAATCAAAACTCATATTCACTCCGCGAATTACAACCATGGTGTAAAATATTTAAAATATTATAACTATTTTAAACCATGGTCAGAACAATGGTATTTCACGTATAGGTATGAAAAACACTGTCGATGCAGACACAAATATAATTTATATACCTTCATGTTTAAGATATAACAGTGATAAGCCATGGTAAGGTAAACACTAAACCCGGTGTGGTCTATAGAGTATGGTATGGTTTTGGATCCATGATAACAATTCGTTTTATGTACCATTTAATGTTGAAAAGTATTTAACGCGTGACTTTTAGGATTATCGTTTGCTAATATGCTTTTTCTTTTCTTTTATTGTTATTAATTGTGTTTTCTTTTTTTTTTTATAATATACGTTTAATTTTAAGTCAAAACGAACAGCGGTAATTAAAATTGTTTTGTGCACACTTTTTATTTTGAGCTTTAATATATATGTTGTATTGTTAGTTTAAAGTAATTAAAATAATAAAAAATTAAAGTAATTTAAAAAATAATATTTTTTTGCACAAAAACAACGAGCAAGGAAAATACTAGTCGAATTGAAAGTAGTTCTGTATCCACGATTGTAAATGTACAAATAAACCTTTTTTTCTCTTTTTTTTTTTTTTTTTATTATTTGCTGGTTTTAAAGTGATAATATATCAGTAGTAATAAGTTAATAACCAAAAAAAAGACCTATAGCCACCCAGTAAAAATTCCTTAAATATGCTCTGATATACAGTCAACAGTTTTAAAATTTACAATTGATTTGCAATTTACAAATGCAGAGGAATATTATAGAGTTTCAGCGTTTATTCCATTTCTTGACAATTTCATTACACAACTAGATAATAAATTTCTTGAACATAGGACCAAATTAAAAAGTTTCAACTGTCTGTTACCAAAACCGGAAAAACAAATATCTAAAAAACTTATGAGGACTTCAAAGTTATTTACAGTTTTTATATTGACATATTAAATGATAATGGTAATTTTATTACTAGCTTAGAAGCTTCAGTTATGGTATAATAGTAGTGAATTCAATTCACCAAAAACAACTATATCAGAACAATTTTTTCACTGCAATCCACATTTTTACCCAATAATTTCAAAATTGTTACAAATTATAATTACACTACCGATATTCATATTGATGCAGAAATGGTAATCAATGAACTGGCAAAAACTTCAAAAGAAAATTAAATATAAATCTTTATTTATTTTTCGTTTGTTTTGTTATTTTGTTTATTTTATTAATTATTATTTAATTTATTTTTCTTATACACACATATTTACTCAAATCTGATAATGTACAATAAAAATTTAAATCTATTAACATAGAACACCATAGAAGCGACACTGAGAGCTGATATTAGTTTGTTTACAAATTTCCGATGCCCCACCATAAAGTTAGCAACGAGCGCTCCGAGGCCCCGCTATGATGTTATCAACGTTTATTCCTATGAATATTGCCTATATTTTATGTGAATATAATACTATAATAAAATAATAATAATATAATAATATAATATAATATAATATAATTATAATATAATATAATATTACGTGTCTACATACCATTCCATACTTCCTTCTACGGTACTAGACAAATGTTTTAAAAGTTTAAAACGTAGGTACGTCGTACAGGCACATTCTATATGAAAAACTCTGATTTTCACACTATAATCTGGTTCATTTTTCTGTGTTATTCTCTTCACGATTTAAAATGATTATATGTACTCGAAATGATAATAAGACACGGTCAGCTGATTTCGAGGTCAACGAAAAATATTTTGCCCGAACAAAAGAGATGCGTGCTGTGACTTTTCTATTATGTTCTATGTTATTAATAAATTATTTAAATATGATACAAAATGATGATGTAAATTGTAATGTGTATGATGTTTGAAGCACATATATTAATATAAAAAGTAGGTAGGTATGTAGTATGTTCCTATTATTTAGCATTTATTCGTATTATTTACTGTATATATATATATATATATATATATATAAATTGTAACCCCCCCCCTCAAAAAAAAAAAAATAAATAAATAAATAAAAAAAAAATTTTCTGGTTGCGCCATTGACCAGATGGACTAACTTCATGGACATGAAATATTGTGCATAGAATATTATATTATTATATCGTAAACTCATTCATATTGATAGCACTATTTGGTCTTGTTTATTACACTTGACTGATAAAACAAATATCCGAAATACGACATCAACTTCACAGACTTTATAATTTGATGATGAAAATAAACATAAAAACTTTGCAAACTATTCATTTACACTGGAAAAACAAAACGAAAACATGCCTATAATATATGCTACAAAATCTTCATGTTTGGCTTATAAGTACCTGATGATAATTTAAGAAACACATTGTATTCGCAGGAATACTCATTTAAGTTAATTAAATAAAAACACTTTGATCTTTACAACTTTTGACGGAATAAAAATATTTCCAAAATTTACAACACGGTATCGTCAATTATTCGTACAATGTCATCCGCACGTGTAATTTTATTTTCTATTTGTAGAATTATTGTCGAAAAACAGAATACAATTGTTTTGTCGGACTAATTTTTTTAAAACATTTTTAATGTTAATTTTTGGGACTAAAAATGTTTTTAATGATTTATTTTACTTTCGGAAAATATTTCAAGAACATAAATCTTGTTTGTATTTATAAATAAGACCTATTATAAATAAATCGTGATTTTATTCAAAATTGAAAAATTAATTGTACAATACAACTTATTTAAAATAAATTAAATGCAAATAAATAGTATTTAGAATATAATTTAATTTTGAATCCCCGCAGGATTGGTAAATATACTATCCACTTACTACAGTACTGTACTTCAAATACTTATAATTAAAAGCATACAATACAGGCAGGGATGTAATAGGTGGGGGGGTATATGACATATACCCATTTCTGGATTTTTTCGTCAACGCGTATAGCCAAACTTTTTTATTTGACATACGATCGTAAATCTACGACCTGCGTGTACTCACTACCTGCTACTTCAACTAATAATTATTAAATTTACGGTCTACTGACAAAATGGCAGTATTCATTTTAGAAATAAGTTTAGTCGTAAGTCCCTCAATAGCTTCAGCGTGTGCCCACTAAAATATTTACGACATCAGTGAATACAGTTATACCCATACTATATAACCAATAAAGTAATTAAATCCGTGTATTTTTTTAAGCTAGTAAACTAGGTGACTCAAATGTCACCCAGTGAAAATATTTTTTCGCCTAGTGCACTGTAATGTTGAAGACTGGTCGACATTCTTCAATTATAAATATTCCAATAAAAAAACAATTGGATAATGAATGATTATCGATAAATATATGTGAAACTGAATAGTGAATATATATTATATGCAAAGGCGTTATTTAATAATGGACTTGTTGATGATTAATCAAGTACCTTACATTAATATACTCACTTGGATTTACAATCGTATTAAATGTACACAATTCTAAAGTCACACAAAACTATATCTGTAAGAGGGTGAGTGGCTACGTAGAAAGTATTTTCTCAAATTAAGATATAGTTGAGTTTTGTGCGATAAAGTTATTGCGGTATGTGACAGAAAAATGTATGTCTGTAATCTGTATCATTTTATAAACATATAAATATCGAGAAACTCAGAAAAATCATCCATTAATTAAACTTTTTTGAAATTAATTAATATACGAAACTTAGACCTAAATATATATTATATATATATACATGTATAAATCGGTTCGAAAATTGTAAAAAAAAAAGCCAATCGTCAATTTTCTACCAAATGTTTTTAGACAAATATAGTAAAATAAATACTAAATATAGTATAGATAACAAAAAGTGGGATAAAAACGGGACTCCACATCCAAAAGTGGGACAAAAAGCCCGTTTAAAGTTTGTCGGGACAATAGGACTCAAATCCTCAAAACGGGACAATGCCACGAAAAAAGGGAAGTATGGTCGTCACCCTAATGTATACCCAATCAGAAATTCACAATAGGCGCAGTACCGCGCCAGTACTAACTAATACTGGCGCGTTACTGACAACCAGTACTGGCTGTGTACTGGTATATGTTTGGAGTGATAACGGTTTTCCAGTATTGGATTTCCAGTACTGAGCCAGTGCTAATGCAGTATTAAAAATATTTATCGACAAAAATTGATTTCGACA
>JAIPRL010007852.1:0-22056 GCA_025469235.1 Pemphigus obesinymphae | reverse complement strand
GGCGAATGATATGAGGAAGGTGGGAGTAAGCGAAGAAGATGCGGGAGATAGAGTTAAGTGGAAGTGTAGGACCAGGGTGGCCGACCCCAAATAGTTGGGAGAGAAGGCGAAGGAGAAGAAGAAGATATTACAGTAAAATATTACGCAAAAATAAAATGTACACAGGAAAAATATTTTTCAAAAATCAAATTACACGGGAAAATATTTTAAAATAATCTAAATATTGGAAATGTATTATTATTATTAATATGTATCTGTGATATTCAATTATTAACAACTTTTAAACTTCTTAAGTGTGGTGTTTCATTTTTCCATTTTCTTATCAGCTTAAAAAGTTCAGTTTTATAAACAAAAATTAAAAATAAATGTGCGTCCGGTTTTTCTTATACACAGTAATATTAAATCATACTACAGAACTAAAATAGACTGTTCAATGACGTATTATTTTTCCTGGATTTAATTTTCCTATGTAATATCATTCCTCTTATATTTTCCTGAAATATTCATTCCTGTGTAATATTATCTTGTTTTATACACTTAAGTGGAGTGATTAGAAAAAACAATATAAGTAATAGTATAGGAGTGATTTCGTTAGTAAACCAAATGAGAGAGAAAATAGATTGAGATGGCTCGGGCTTGTTTTTTTTAGAGGGAAGAGACAGAAGCAGTAAAGTTAGTAAATAAAATGTATGTTGAAGAAAAGAGGGAAGAAGAACACTGAAAAATAAGTGATGGGATGAAATGGAAGTTAAGTAGAAGTTGAGGACTAGTGGTCTACTCAAATGATTGGGAGAGAGAAGTCAAAGATCGCATCATAATTATTAACTTACCCCGAGTAATCAGTATGATTTTTAATAGTTATATTAACTGGACAGCCAGCTACTGAAACACTTTTCTCGACAAACAACAATTCTTTGTTGTATATAGCCACTTGTGCACCACCTACAATCCATGCCATGATTCCTAAGCTAGCTAACATTCCGAACATTGCTCCCTGTACAACATAATTCCTGAATTATTTTATATTTTTCACAGTGGTAGGACTAATAATATAATAAATAGATTAATCTATTTAATGAATAAATAGTATAAAATCTTCAATTTAAACGGTACAATTCAAATTAAAACTTACTCTAGAGGTTGCCCATGGGAAACAAACTCCTAACGTAAATACAGATATCATCGCTCCCGTCGTCACGCCACTCAAACTAATTGCCATCTAGTAAAGTATTTTAATCAATTGTAATAAACTGTAATTTATTGAATAAAATAACTTACCTGCAGTATTCCGTTCAACTTTTCGACCACGATTACTAAGAATACACATAAAACACCAGTGACTACAACAATACATTTCATGATGATACTTGCCGTCAGTTGAGATACTTTTATATCCATCATTTTCACGACAAAATCTTCGTAAATCGTACCGGATACAGTATTGAGCTGTGCTGACATTGTACTGAAAATTCAACACACCGATACGGAATATACAATGTGAACCGGAAAATAAAACATACCTTAGTGCGGCGCTGACGATACCGGAAATAAATAGACCAGTGAGTCCTGGGTATTTCGCAGCTACGTCCACTACATAATACGGCAGTAGATTCCTATCACTCTCGATAAACTAGAAAAACGGTATTTGATACAAAAAATCCCTGGACAACCCAATATATTTATTTATTGAATTGCCTATTTATATAACAGTATACTTACGTTAGACGAAATTGGATCACAGTCTTTATACTTGGTGTAAATTAACATTCCAATTGTACCAGTCAATAGTTTAACTACGGCCATTCCAACAACAAAGTATATCAATGAATTCCGAGCTTTATTGTATGTTGGTAATGAAACGAACCGTTGAACGGCTCCAGGATGGATCCCCATACTATTAATCCAACTGAATACCGTACCTATGCTGACGGTCCAAAAAGTATTTCTTAAAAACGGATCTGGGTCCATCCTAAAATACACGATTAAACAATATTATATTTTTATCTAAATAGAAAAATAATATTCCTAGTGATATAATATGATAAATAACGATATAATTAATTGTATGCAATTTAGATTTACCCATAATATTTTATATACCTACTTAAAAAATTCTATTCGACCTCCTTCTTGGTTAGCTTTTATCATGTTCCCTATCCCTCCAACTTGTATGAGTCCTAAAATTACCACAAAGATAATAGAAGCCGCAGTAAAAACACTTTGAATCGCGTCCGTCCATACCACTGCTTTCAGTCCGCCCTGAAAAGAATGTTGCATTACAACTTTTCAAAATGGAATGATAATTAAATATTATACTACACATACAACAGTTGTATAAAATATGCATACAGCGCATAAAATCGGAGTTATTAGATGTACGTTAATTCCGGTAACTGTAATGAAATTAAAAACTGGATTAATTTAAATTCTAATAACTATATTAATTTATATTTATGTTTTTATTATTTATATGAAATTTACATTAAAAAATATTTAGTTTGTATTGAAATATGGTAGGTACTGAAAATCAAGTATTTTTTCATTAATCACTATAATGTACACTGTTGTGATAATTTTTCTGCGATAGAATAGACACAAAATTACAAAAGTCAAAAGCTAAAATATCCGTATGGAATCATGTCGTAGATATGTTAGGAGTAATTAAATTAACAATGAAATTATATTATATAATATAATATAATAATATATATATATATATATATAATTAATTAATACCCTCTTGTACTATAATTACAATATTTAGGAAATTTTTAAGTGAGAATTTTTAGTTTTATACAAACTATTTAAATAATTTAAATAATTAAAAATATTAATTTGTAAATCTGATTTTTAGAAACATTTTAATGGTAAAATATTTTACTAGGGTCTAGTCATTTATATTTTAAAAATTTTCTTACTTATAAATGTTAGTAAAAATTATAACCGGATATTAGTTTGTTTTTTTGGTAAATGGTAAATACATAATGCTATTTTTATCATTAAGACCGTTTTAATACAATATAAAAATAAATAAGTATAAATATATTCACATTTATACAAGTTTTATACATTTTTAGAAAAAAAAAAAAAAAACAAATCTTTAATATATATTTTAATTATAGTATATAGTGCGAAATGCAAGATTTTAATAATTTATTATTTAAAAAAAATAATGTTAGGAAAAAGTTATTTTGAAAAGTTATGCTTAAATTAAAAATACTAATCAGTAGGGCTCGGAAGTTGCATATTTTTTTATATGGTTTTGATTTATAGCAGACCAATCTAGAAAACTATTCTATACAACGACGAGTTTAAAAACAAAAATTTTAAATTGATTGCATATTTTGTTAGTTTTAGAAAAAAAAATGGAGATTTCGTCAATTTTATACATTTTTATGCATATTGAATAATTTTTTAAAAAAAATTTATGGATTTCATATAATTAACTACCTATATATTTTATATTCAATTATCTAACGAAGGTATTTATAGTCATCGTTGCTCTCGAGTCTCGACTATTAACTTAAAGATAATGGTACAGTACGTATTTAATCTTATCTTTTTTTTAAATAAGACTAGCCGAGTTGACATGGAATGACATTATACAAATATGTTCCGATGATATCAACTGATATCGAAAAAAACTTTTCGCGATAAAAAAATTTTTCTATAAAATCATCATCGATCATTCGAAATCGAAAATTTAAAGTAAATATTAGTGTATAAATATATTTTTATAAAATTTTTATTTTATTTTTTTGCATATTTTTAATTTTATTTTTACATATTTGCATACATATTTTGTCTATTTTAGCTTCTACAACTTCCGAACCCTGCTAATGAGCATATGAGTAACCTACGAAATACCAAAACTAATTGACTTCAACATCAAATTTCACTTCAAAATGTTAAAAGTATATATTTTCTATCCTCTACTATATAAATATTTTTTACACCACTCCCTTTAAGATATTATTTTATATTATTATATTATAATAATATAATATATATATTATATATATGATATTATTATATTATCAAACGATTTAAGAATAATTATTGAATTACATAAAAATGTAAATTATATTCTAATTTTGTTACTCATAAGTCATAATATTAATATCGTTTATATGTTTACCTTGTTTGAATGCTAAGGCTGGTATATAAATCACAACTGGTATATATAGTATTAAGGATATGGCAAAAATTAATGACGATAATCCTCGAATATTGGAATCAAATCGGAGTTCCAAATACTAAAATCAAATTGAAATATTAAATAATTAAACAATTATTTAAATAATCTATAAACGTGAAATCATTCCAGTGACATACTTCGTAGATTGATGTACATTGAAGATCATAAAATACAGGTAAAAATATGTATATTACTGTAACAATGACTATCACGTTTATTACACCAACTATTAAATATTGTGTTCCATTGCTGTAAATTTCAGATGGAACTCCGAGCAGCGTTATACCAGAAATATGACTATAATAATAATTATCATTAAATTTTGTATATTCGTTTTTAAAATATATATAAATAAGTATAATAAACTTAAATCAAAATAGAAAATATTGTAATTAATGTTAATAATCATTTTTGTAATAAATTAATTGTCTATCCGTAGTATAAATTATCGTAATGTTATTTAGATATACAATTAATAGATTTTTAATGTTGAAACTCAAAAAATAGTATAGGTACGAGTATTATTTAAAAATAAAATCTAAAGAACAACAATGAAAATATTTTACGTCCCTATGATTTTATTTATAAGTACAAGTGTACTTAGTGAAGTCATAAATGTATTATCCATATACTTACGCACTTATGATATTTACGTTAAATTATTAAAAACCCAAATCACAAAAATAATACAATTAACTGCATATAGGTATGTATTTTAACAACTATGTTTTTTCCTGTATTTACTTATTTAATTATCTACTATCGGAACAGTAAATGTTAGCAAAGTAAATTTGACATTACAATGTTTGTGTTTATACGCCAAAGTTATCCCATAGAATGATTTAATAATTTTCTATGTATAGTGTAAAGTTTACACCAATTGGACCGTTTGAGTACAATAATAATAACAATAGTTTATTGTACAAAATTAATGATAGGTTATCTGAATATACGAGTATAATTTCATTATTTAAATGGCCATTTTGTAATCTGATATTGACATTTATAATACTCTCGCGAATTGATTCATTATAAACAGCAATAATGTTAAGTGTTGTAATTTTTTAATGACATCGTGGCTTCGGTCACATGATTTATATGTGCATATACGTGTAACGTGGTCAATGGTTGTGGAGGAACTAAAAAGATCAACAGGCTATCCGGACATGTTAATTCTCCTACCCACTTTTCATAATTTAAATTTACCGATTATTAAGTTTTATCTTTTACTTTTTGTAAAAAAATATATATGTTAGAGTTAAAATGTATATAATATTTAAATAATATATTAAAATATATAATTAAAAATGATGTAGTCTGTATTATAAATTTCTAATATTCCAATGTGTAATTGACATTATTATTTATTTTGTAATTGTTAAACTTAATGCTCTCTGCAGCAATCATTATACGCCGTGAATCGTAATTTTTATAATAAATACATCGTGTGTCAAAAAAAATTACAAGAAACTAGTGTTCATTATGGATTCCTTATGTATAACATATTGGATTTTTAAAAAAATTATTGATGTAATACTATTCAAAAATATCAAATTTAAAATAGCTATTTTTTACTCACATAAAAACTCGTTTAAATATTTTATAATACATTATTAGGTAGGTACATGCAGAGTTTAAAAAAAAAAATCGTGCTTATATTTAATTCCATGAAATGTGTTTAAAATATTTAATTAATTTATATCCGATTTAATCCGCAACATTTTCATTAAGTCCACAGGCTTATATAATATATTGTCGAATAATACAGATTTCAATCTCGCTGCAAGTATAGGTAATCAAATTAAATTTGTCCTTTTTAATATAACGTAGTCCTTCTTCCTCCAAAAAAATATGCCTTTGTTTTCAGTCCTATGGCCTATTCTATTCTTATGTAGGACTCGACATGTCATTACAGGTAAACGGTAAAAAAATTCTCAGGGAAATGGTCCACGTCTTATGCAGAAGAAAAGTCTAAAAAAAGAAAATTCGCTCTGTATATAGGTACACTCTAAATATCGTTTTAATAATAACTCTTATATCTGAAAACTGACAAATTAATGACTCAAATCAGTAAATCGCATACAATCAATCTATACGCTACATATATTATCAGTGGTTAAACTGGAAAATAATTGCAGAGGGGACTAAAGCTTATGCATAAAAAAAAGGGTCCCTTGAACCGTTAAACCTTATTCAATTTTGCTTTGAAAGTTTTCGGACACTAAGAATCACTGAAATAAGAACAGTAAAAAAAATCAACTTGTCATTAAAAATAATACGTGACTATTATACATAATACATTTGTGGTTTTTACCGAAATAGTTTTTTTGATAATATAGATCTTTCAAACAATTTATAACTAAATACTATTTATTAACTTGTTTTATTTAATTTTTTATATTATGTACAAAACAAAAAATTCTATCTTAAGTTTCAAATAACTATTTAGATCTATTGGTAGATACTATATACTTTAACATTCATAATATATAACATTATAAGTACAAAATGATATGAAAAAAAAATCAAATTCATTCTGAAGAAAGCGCCACACTGACAATTTTTCAATGAAAAACTTGCTTTAGCATTTTTCATTTTTATCAACTTACAAACATATTAGAAATATGAATTATAGCTAATAATATTATCTAGCGACCGATGGACCCGATTTTTGATATTTTTATTCATACATGTTTTATGGGCTGTTAAAATATCAATTTTTTGGTTTTTCAAACGACTCATTAAACGAGTAAAAATGCATATACCTATCAAAAATCTGCTTCATCAGTCGCTAGAAAATATTGTTCTTTATAATAAATTTATTTTTTATTTCACATTTTTACAATATTTTCAAGTTGCTGAAAATGAAAAATACGTAAACATATTTTTAACAAATATCGTGTTATATTACACGACAATTAAAAATGATATTGATACAAGACTATATTTATAGTATATTTATATATGGACTATATTTATAGTATTCATCATTCATTACCCTTTTTGAGTTACGTATACACCAAATATATATATTTTTTTACCTTTATTATATTTACCTACATGTCATTTTTATGATTAAAATTATTTTGACTAAAGGGGACGCCAAATTTAAACTCAGCAAAGAAGATGTACGCCGTCCACCTCCGTCCCCCCTCACTTTAACCACTGTATATTATATAGGCAACTACTTTATAGTTTTTAGTTTTACCACATGGATGTATGCAACTGCAGCAGTCCAAAAACATTGGACATTGTTTAAAGAATAGAAGTAGGGAATAGTATATTGTATATACATATTTTTATCGTTATTAATTTTATTTATTATTAGGACCCTTATGTTGATGCACAAAAAAATCTATAAAATTGTCCTAAAATATGCATTTATGACCAAAAAAACACAAATGATGCCCTAAAGACTTACACAAATGTGCGTAAAAAATTGCAATTTAAAATCTAAATACATAAAAGTTACGTTTAAAAAAACTGTTTAAATTACTTTTATTATATATTGTATTAGGTATATGTACTATATTTATAAGACATATTTTATATTTCTTATTTGTAAATTTTCTCGAACTTTTTACGGTGTAATTTACACTTTTAAAACTATAATGCATGCACAAACGCTAAATCGTAAGCGAAAAAATATATTTTATGTAAAACAATCACGAAAAAATATAATATACATAAAATAATGATAAAAAAATAATAATTAAGTATACCTAGTAAAGTCGTGATTTTTCTGTCGATTATTGAAAAATAGTTTTAAAAAAAGGACCTAAAATAACGAAAAATGCAAAATAAAATTAGTTGTTTGGATTCGTACATTATCGGATACTTACACGTTTTTATCATGATTAATTTTATTTATTGATTTAAAGTGTATTTCATTATAGATTTTGTTGTTTAGTATTACATAATATGTATTTTCTACTGTGATTTATTATTTCCGAACATCGGCGGCCCGTTACAAAATACCTGGCAATCAGCGACATGGTGATGGGGAACACGGACATGTGCTTGCCGCCCAGCAGGTAGTCGCTGACGGTGTTCTGTTTGCCTTCCACGCACCCGTAGTACAGACCGATGATCACGGACAGGCCGAGCATGACCGCGAACGCGGCGAATTCGGCCACCAAGCTCAACTGTTGTTCCATGACGTCGAACGGCGTAATCGGTACCACCGGTGCAGGACGTCCGCCTCGGGAGACCAGTAGTCGAATGTGGCCGCGCGGACGTAGAGAGGTATGCCGACGACGACGACGACGACGTCTTGTTCATCTCCGAGCTTGGCACGCCACTCGTACACGGCGTGGGCCGGGTGTGCGCGGAACGGGGTAAAAAGTTTAAATTGACGTTAATCCGGACTCGGCGATTGGTCGGCCTGACGGCGTTCGTCACGCGGTTTGTCGTACATTGTGTGCTCGCGACCGTTTCCAACGCAGAACGCGTCTCGTCTCCGAGATGTCACCCGTCGCGTTCGCGATGCATCGGCGGTGGGGGGGGGGAGGGAACCGGTCATGCGGACGCCATAATATACACGCTCGTTTTTCGAGCGCTCGTGTACACGGCCAGTGTTTTTTGTTTTTTTTTTTTGGGAGGAAATTTTCAGTAATATTATGAAATATTATGATAATTTCAATGTATTCTCAAATGCAATTCGAAAGCGAAATACCTAATAATCAAATCAATAATGATCACGACATTTCGCGGAGTGAATTCAATTTTTGTTTTTAAATTTAATAATTTGAAATAGCGCGTTTTTGTATTTTTAAAAAGTTGATTATTTTCGCTCTTTTAAGCTTTAATAACTTTTTTCTTTTAAACCGATAAATGAAAAATACCAAATGAGATTCCCTCCGAAATTGCATTCTCTATCGATTTCACAATGAGTATTTCAATCATTTTATATAAATCCGTTTTAACAGTTTTATATATGTATTAACATACATTTATCGCTGAAAATCATTGGTGTAAAGTCCTCTTAAACGAAAAAAATAAATACAATATAATATTATCGCGATCATATTTTACAGATAATGACTAGTAAACAAAGGAAAAAATAAAAGACAATTTTAAATTGAGTACCTATACAATTCAACGCGAAACGTCCTCCCTCCATTTTTGATTTCTAAATAGAATAAATTCATTAGGTACTGTATATTAAATCGATAGAAAATTGGCAACAAGTATAATATTATGTTTCGCTTTGAATTTCCACGATTATTAAATCGAAATTTAGGGAAAGGAACGTTTCGCAAATATTGGAAATGGAAATAGTTTTGCGATAAAATGGAAATCAATATCGTTTTGCAGAAATGTATGATTTATACCATGGAAAAGGAACGTTTCGAATAAAAATATATTTTTCAATCCCATTTTCCTATAGGGAAAACAGTGTTTTCACTAAAAAAAAAAAAAAAAACAATGATTCCATTCAATTTCCCGTCGAATTTATCATAATGTCATTCGATATGACTCGAAACTCGAAAATGCAAAAAATGGAAAAATCATACATTTTTCATAACTATCATAACTTTTAATATCTACAAAAACGAAATCGTGATATCAAAAATTAAATCTCCTCGATTTTTGAATTGTGCTTAGTTTGAGTAATACAGAATATAAAAATAAAAAATAAATTTTTATATGATTTCAACTCTTTTAAATTTTGCATATTCGCATTTGATTTTCTAGCATACAGTACTATTTACATAGGTATAGGTTGTAATTTTTTTGATATTCGATCAACTTTTGGCATCAAATTTTGATTGATTGACTTTTAAATGCAATTTGTACGTATATTATGATGGCCTTAAACTTTAAAATAAAAATTAAAACAATTTCCTCGTCTGAACCAATGGATGTTCCCATTAGAAAACAAGAGTTGTACCTACTGCACACGCATAAATCTAAACGGTGAAAATTATTTGAAAAAATTCTATAAAATAATGTGCACACTATTTTCATATCTTTTATAACACAAAATAAACACATTTTAAATTGATAAAAACTTTAAGGAAATAGAGTGTTTCCAATTCCTTCAAACACTACACTATAGGTGTATTATATAATATAAAAAATATAACATCGTAAAAACGAAAACGAAAATCCAATTTGTTTGCAATATGTACATAATATATTATATATTACATATATAACCATTGAAACAATAAATATAAAATAAATATAGTGATATTTAAAATCTTTAAATATTTGATATTTCAAGTGGGTAAGCTTATAAAGTTATTAACACTAATGATTATTGTTTTATAAACTATATAATTTATCAATAAGGCTTAATTTTTTTTTCGTATTAAAATAATGTTTTGAAAACGATTTTTAATTGATAAAAAAGTAATTTATGTTTATTGAAAAACATAATGTAATCGAAATTGTAAAATAATTATACTAATAAAAATATATTTATATGTTAATACATATTATATTCATAATGTTATGCGCAATGGTTGTTTTAAAATATAATTTCAGTAGGTTAAATTTTATAAACTAAAAGAAAACCGGCAGAAAATTAGTATACTATAATACTAGAAATACTAGAAGTATTTGTACCTATTATACTTATATTCACACACTTTTGGACTTAAGTATACATTTTTTTGTTTTTGATATTTGATATTATATTATATTTGGTGTTGTAGTTGTTTATTTTTATATTTTTTTATTGTGTATAATTTAATATGTGTAAGTTCTGAACTATACTGTTGACTAATTTAAAATCATTGTAAATTGAATGCATCTTACTGTACCAGCTACCTATATGTCTTTCTCACAAGTGTGATTTTTGGAGACTTTCAGTGATTACATTTTATGATTATTTAAAAATATAATATGTAAACTATTTAATAATTTCAACACATTGTTTGATATTGTATTTAAAATAGGTAGGTATTAATTTATATTATATATAGGTATATAAAACACCATTGTCAAGTGGTAGACGTGGTTTTTCTGGAGATAAAGTATATTCTATATACATTAAAATGAATGAGAAGGTATTTACAGATAATTTAGTGGGGATTTAGTGCCTATTAAAAATCATTATCGAGGTGTTTTATTAATAATATTTATCGTTATTACTTAAAGGTTACATTAATTCAGCTAGAAGCAGACAAATTGTCGATTAATTTAGAGTTTTTATAAATTAATTTAACTTAAGTACATTTTTAAGTATAAAATGTATTTGTTAATAGATATAAATGACATATATATATAATACTACCTATATAATATATATTATCATTAGACAATCCGTGATAGTTAGAATTTACATATATAGGTACCTCCTACACCCAGACATTGCCAATATAAATAATAATAATAATATAGGTATATCTATTTAATATATCTATAATATATACTAATTTATTGGTCATTTACCGACACTTCCTAAAACCCAAATGGTAAACGAATGCAAATGTTTAATGTTTTATTCTAATATATTTTATCATCTGTTGTATATATTTTCGTTGTATGCACTATACTATTAAGACAAATGTAAACAATAAATATCAAATATATTTTGTAAATTGTGAGTCATATAATCAACATATATAAATTATATAAATGAAACAAACGTATACAGAATTAATTTATACATTAATTTTTTTATAATTTAATTTATTGATATCGGAAATTGAAATACGAATTATGGAATTTATCTTTTGAAATTATTACGTATATAGCCTATTAGCAAGGTATTAATTATTGTAATTGAACAAATACTAAATAATATATCATTTGCATTGATTAATTAACCAGTTAGGTTACTGCTAAATCTAATAAGGTTATCTAAAGTTACCTAACCGTCTAAGGTTATATATATATATAAAAAGTTTACTGCCTAATCGCTACTTTAAATACTGATTTTTCTCGAGTATCAATAATAATGTTCATTAAAAACACAATTATCAGTTATTAAATAAAAATAAACCAGTCGTTATTGTGTACTGAAGATGAAAACATCGTTATCAAACATGTATAATGTATATACAAAATAAAAGTAAATATTTTTGTGGAATCGATTTTTTTCATGTTATTAAAAATATTATATAATTAAGCAGAAATTAATTTACGTTTCTGAAATAAAAATTAAGGTTTGATACCTAATTAGAGTGCATCGGAAATTATTAAAATCACAATATTAGGTAGAATTAGAAATTTTAGAAAAACAATTTTTTCAAAAAGTTAATACTTTTCAAATAATAAGGGTTTTAATAAACTATAATATTATACAAAACTATCATTTTAAGAATCCAATTAGCACCGAGTGTAAAAATGTCACTGATGGGATAGTATAGGTACTGAAGATAGCTGGTAGTGGATGTATTGAATTTGAAAGCAATGATAGTGATAAGTAATTTATTTCGATAAACGATTCTGAACAGAGCTTGGTGTATTATACATAAATAAAATACTAATACTAGGGCCCAGATCTTGATGCCCTAAAAGACCTATGACACAAAAATTGGCATACAAACTTGAAAAAATTTAATTTATAATCTAAACAAATATAATAATAAATAAAATACCTTTAAAATTTTTTAAATTACTTAAATTATAAATTACATTAGGTATATGTATTATATTTATACGACTTATTTTATATTTCTTATTTATAGCTATTCTCGAAATTTTTACCGTGTAATATAATGTATATTTTTAAAACTAAAATATATGCACAAATTTTGAATTGTAAGTAAAAAAATATATAATACGTAAAATAATAATAACAAAATAATTATAGTAAAATAGTGATTTTTCTGTCAATTATTGAAAAAAAGTTATAAAATGACTTAAAATTACAAATACAAATTATTAGTTTTTGAGATCCGATTATCGAATTACATTTTAGCTAAGAAAGCATCACCTAAGATGTTCCAAAAAAAATGTGAGTCATTACATCCGGGCCCTACGTATGACTATTACTACCTAAAATATAATAAATTTGCAAAAAAATTTTGAATTAATTAATTTTAAATCAAATTTATTTATTTATTAAAATTCAAAACGAAATAATATTCTGACTAATTATACCAAAAAAAAAAAAATATATATATATATATATTGCATAGACTGTTTGTTTATAATTGATTGTGTTTTCTATAAATAAACATAAAAATGAGGTGTTTGAACTCCCTAAATATTTGGCAAAAACAACCTATATAGGTAGTTTTAATATGTATGGTTTCTAACAAAACCATATACGTGTATCTTTCATACAAATGATTTCAACTTTTAATTTTCCAAAAATATGTTGAACTTCTCGTGTGACGGAAAAATACATATTATAAAAATATATAATTTATTGAAAACAGTGATATTATTAGAAACAATGATATTTTTTATTTTCATTAGAATTATAAAAAACATCGGTCTGCCGGTTAAGATACTAATTACTGATGGTGCGTATTGTTTTTACATTTGGAGGTAACGATTAATCATTTTTTTCAATAAAAGGATGCTGATCAAAATTCGGTGTAATATTAATAAATTATTAATAAATATTAATTTATTTAAATATTCAGGTTTCCTCCCAAAAATGAACATGCAATAACAAGTTTATTTATTAATTGTAATTTTTAAATTTATAACAATTTTTTCCAAGATCAGTTCTTGACTTAAAAATCTACTTAGCAAATCAAGTATTGACCTCTCTAAAGTATCAACTATAACGAATTTTAAACCAAAAATTTATGTGACCTAAAACTTATACTCGACCCTCACAAAAAAATATCTTTTGCACAGATACACACATAAGCAAAAACAAAAAAAAGTAATTAACTTTTTTCCCATTTTTCCACTAAAATCCTAATAATTTATAGTTTGATGACTTAAAATGCCGAAAAAAATATCATTTCTGCATAATTTCAAAAATTCAAAAATACCTCATTCAAAACGTAAATAAGCTAAAAAATAAAAAATTCCATCGACTTTTTTACTTTTGCCGACTGCTTTTCTAAGTTGGATGGGTGGGACACCTCCTCACCCCCTCGGGACGGCTCTGTATACACTTATATATACAGTATACACACACACATACATACATACATACATACATACATACATACATACATACATACATACATACATACATACATACATACATACATACGTCATACATATATTGTAAAACCAAAACTTTCTTTGTTGCTACATTATATTCAAACTATAAATTGCTACTCGACCAACAAACATAATTATACCACTTTATTTTACTATTTAAAATTTTTTTCTTATTACTATATGTAAATCTAAATTATCTCAAGCCTCAAGGTACACCTTGAACTATATTACAACAAAATGATTCTGTATTAGTTTGTTTCAAATCATATTTTATATAATATTGGTTTGGTTAAAATAATACAATGGGTACATTTTTAATTAATATTTTACATGAAAATTAAAAACGCTTTTGTGGAAATTTTTAAAAACACTATAGTAATGTGTAATATTTTTTTTCGGTAGGTCATTATAACGGATAAATAATAATATTTATGATATAATTATTTTTTCGGTTTTATATCCTTATTATACGCCTAAACTAACATACTTTTACACAGTATGGTCTTAAACGAAGATGTTGAAAATGATTTTACAGCGGCAAACCCAATTATCTGCCGGTCCTGACGTTAAGTAATATATTATACTATATACTTTTACAATCTTCTCCATATAAATTTAAAGTCTTTAGTATTATCATGTAGGTACACGCAATTTTCATTTTTTTTTTTTTTTTTTTTTGCATATTATACGTTAATTTAATTTAATTTTATTACGTTTACGTTAATTTCCCATCACATACTGGAAAACATGATTTTGATTTACAAGCATAATTTACAATATAAGTGCCCACTGATTTCAATAATATTATAAAATATTATAATAAAAATAACTTTATGCCATTCAACCGAGTGTGTGATAATATATGATTAATAAATCGTATTGTTTGCATAGAAAACACGTGAACCGACGACGAATATGTTTGTTGATCTACTTAACTACTCAACGTGTGTTACAACAATGAAAACGCAACAATAATGAGTGCGTAAATGCGTAGCTAAATACAATTCTCGATAAAACTCGATGACAATTATTACACACATACCTAATATAAAATATAATGTCATTAAATACCTATTTATGTACAATAGATAGAATGACATGTATAGTCGTACAACTCAGAAAAAGGTATATTAGTTATTAGAATTATCTCGAACGTGTATTCAAACGATATTTTAAATAGAATAATTTAGGAAGCACATGTCTTCTAATATAAAAACTTAGGATAATCTATAGTTATTTTTAATAAATTAGTAATATTTATGGTTCATATAGTCGTATACATTATACTATACTAGTACACTTGAAACGTAAATTTATAAAATCAATAGTAAAGACAAATATAAATAAGATAAATATTAAGAGTAAAAAATGTATACGAAAAGAATAGTTTACACTGGCAAATAAAATGCATGATGAAATATATTCATTTCACCTACTATTAGTTCAACAAAACAATATAAAATGGCAAAAGTCATCTAGTGTTATAATAAGTAGTCATAAAATATATTATTAGAATGAAAAGTCGGTGATCATGACAATTTTATTCGTCATTTTCCCATTTAAACGAAATTATCCATTATAAAAGATAGTTTTCCTTTACACGTAAGAAAACTATTAGGAATATAAAAAAATAATTCGTTTAAAGTAGGTACCAACTAGACCAATTAGTTACCGGGGGTAACTATTTTATATTTAATAATATAATATATTTATTATATTTTATATTTTAAATACATGTTTACAATTTTGAACATTCCCCAAATATAATACAAATTCAAAGGCTTTAAATAACTCGAATACATCAAATATATTAACAAATTTAATTGATTATTACTATATAAATATACACAAGGGAGGTAAAAATTGCCTAAACAGTAAATCGTACGTAAATTAATAAATTTTCAATAGAGGGGTAAAAATTGCCTCAACTAAAAATCTCTCTCTTCTTTTGTTAGCAGCCCAAAGGCTGGTTGGCAGAAATTTTCCACTCTTGACGCTACTCAGCTTTCCTTTTTAATTCACAATAAGATCTGCAGTCCATATCTCTAACTATTTGACTAATGTAGTCCAGTGGCGGTCGCCCTCTGCTGTTATTCCCTTCAATGGCACTTTATATTATCCTGCTAAGTACACTGTTATGACGCAGCATGTGTTAATTTAACTTGGCTTTTCTTGTTTTTAAGGTCCTCAGAAAGCTTCTTGTTTCTCCAGCTCTTCGATAAACTTCTTCATTTGTAATGTGTTCTGTCCAGCTTATTCTAAGTAACCTTCTATAACACCAAGTCTCGAACTCTAGGAGTCTATTTTCTTCCTTTTTACCTATAGTCTATGTCTCACTTCCATACAGTGCTACGCTCTAAACATAAGCCTTTAGTAGGTTTTTCCTCACTTCTATATCAATATTTCCAAATACAAACATATTTTTCTTGCTCTGAAATGCACATTTAGCCTGGTTTGTTCTGCTTATGATCTCTCTGGTAATATGGCCGTCCTCAGTTATCTTACTTCCCAAATATTGGTATTCATTCACTTACTCTAGTGTGTCGCCATCTAGTGTAATTTGAGTTTGGGTTTCTTCGTTACAGCTACAAACAAGGACTGTAGTCTTTGCCCGGTTTATTTTCATATTGTACTCATTATTTCTAAGATATTCTGTAGATCCTCTTCATTATCTGTTATTACCGCTATGTCATCTGCAAATCTTAGCATATCTATTCTTTCACCATTTATTCTTATCCTTATTTCAATTTCTTCTCTTACTTTATTTATCGCTTCTTGTACATATAGGTTAAAAAGGACAGTGTGCCCCCCTGCCTCACTCCCTTCCTAATTTTTACTTCTTCCTGACTATTTCCACATCGTACTACTCCTATTTTTTATTCGTACAAGCTTTAGATTATTCTTCTATCCTTATATGTAATCCCAACTCTTTTCAAGATATTAAAAATCGTTTTCCATTTCACATTATCAAAGGCTTTTTCTAAATCGACAAAAGCTATAAAAGTTGTTTTCCTTTTTCTATTCTGCTTTTCAATAACTTATCTTAGTGCTAAAATAGCGTCCCTAGTGCCTTTTCCTCTCTTAAATCCAAATTGATCCTCAGTTAGCAGTCCCTCTATTACTTGTTCCATTCTTTTTAACACAATTCGGGTAAGGATTTTTGACGCATGTGATGTTAAACTAAGCGTTCTATGTTATTCACATATTTTTGCCGTTGTTTTCTTGAACTAAAAATCATATACATTATATTTTTATATGAATATAAAGGAGGAAAAAGTCGCCTGAAAATAAAATCATACATACGTATTATATTATTTCATTTACCATAGGGGGGGGGGGGGTAAAAATCGCCTGAGCTAAAAATCTTACACATTTTATTTTTATATGTACAAATGTTAGGTAAAAATCACCTGGAAAGAAAATCATACATATTATATTATTTCCTTTACCATAGGAGGGCAAAAATCGCCTGAGCTGAAAATCATACACATTATATCATATCATACACAACGCCATATTAGGCAATTATTTAATAAACAAATAGGACCAATACATGAGACAGAAAAATGTATCTATTTGATAAACAGATCAAATATACATTTTGACGTGGTAACAAGTGTGTGACTACATGAAATGAATTTGGATTTATTTTATATTTATGCATAAAAATATTATAATATAAAACACAATTTCAATATATCTGTCTATTAAATTTATACCTACTTACCACCCTTACGTAAATGTACTAATATAATACGTAAGATTTATTATTCAAGCGATTTTTACTCGCCTATTGTAAATGTATTAATATAATACGTACGATTTATTGTTCAGGCGATTTTTACCCCTAATTGTAAATAAAATAAAATAATATGTACGATTTTCTTTCCATGCGATTTTTACCCCCCTTTAGTATATGTATTAGTATAATACATACGGTTTACAATTCAGGCGATTTTGACCTCCCATTGGTATACATAAAAATATAATGTGTTTCATTTTCTTTTCAGGCAATTTTTACCTCCCTTGTGCATATTTATATAATAATTAATTGCATTTGTAAATGTCTTTGATGTATCGAGTAATTTAAAGCCTTTGAATTTGAATTATATTTGAGGAATGTTCAAAATTGTAAACATACATTTAAAATACAAAATTTTACTTGCCGGGTAAACTTTTAAGGGGGGTAAAAGTCACCTGTTACGTTAGTTTATTTTTACTTCAGGCGATTTTTACCCCCCGGGTGTAAAAATTTGGGAGGTAAAAATTACCTGTGACACCGGAACCGAACTGAAACCGTTATTTTGTTTTTTAAATGGAGAACATAAACTATAAAGTTACTGTATCTTATCGGTTCCAAAACATAATTTGTACTTATAGAAAATTATTTATATAATATGACACACAACTCATCTATTGTCTATTACCTATATTATAATTCGATTATATATGATATTATTTCCCATCATTATTACCTATATATTCTATATTAATATTTATTTTTTTTATGTTGCGATTACATTGTAATCCACTATAAATTATAAAAACTTTGAACTTTGAGTCGAATGCACACCGTTTAGGGGCTGCTGACTTTTGGACGTTTTAGGATTTATCTGTATTACAGAATATTATATTATTATATCATTGATTATTTTTATTATTGATAAACTACGACACTATAACGTTTTCCCATCTCTTGTCATTTTGATTACGGCTAACCCACTTTTATACGTAGATATACCTATATAAATATATGCGTATAATAGTGTGTTAAGTGTTATTATTGTCAGTTTTATTTATTTTACTGTTTTTATAATATACAGACCGAGTACTATGAATTCAAAAATTATATATATATATATTATATAAATTAGATTTAAGTAACGACAGTTATAATAATAATAATAATAATAATAAAAAGAAGAATAACAAAAAGCTACTAAGCTTAAAAAAAAATACTAATCAATAAGTATATACATTTTCGATATAGACATTAAATGACTATAATTGACTATTTCTCATATAATTGGTTTTGAATTGGGAAATAAGAAAGGACACAAATGAATGGGATGAGTAAATATTATGCTAATAATTTTTCAAGAAGAAGAAGAAGAAGAAGAAGAAGAAGAAGAACGGGATGATTATTTCGGAACTTTAAAATTAATAAGAGATAAGAGGATACTATATATATATATATATATATATATAGTGTTTGATAATAGACCACTTAGAAAATGCAAACCTAAGATCGGACTATGGTCAGTTAAAAAAGTCAATCGAGATAATTTCAACACGAGAATACTCATGAGGAGGACAGAGAATGTCCAAACACGAATATCTGAAAAAATGTCCCTCAAGTAGAATAGAGCCATTGTCAATATACGAGTTCAAAATAATTGAGCTGTATTCTAAAATTGTTCACACTAGGGCAAAAACAATGTCTTAAGAGAATTGTTTAAGGTAAAATCTTTGGCCAGTCTCATAACAAACCTAAAATATTTTAACGCTTTACAGCACATCATATCAATGTGTACTGCTGAGCTTAAAACCAATATTTATGTTGTAGCCATCCGTATGCAGAAGTTGAGAGTTTAAAATATGATAAGAATTTAGTATTTGAGATCGGCTAATATTGAACGACATAACTTTACATCTAGAAACGTTAAGCGACATACCCACCTAAAGTATTGAAAAACATTTTGGAGTTGTTGACAACCGTCTCTAAATTACTTACACGCATGTAGATTTTTATGTTATCAGCAAAACACAGATGGCAACTATAACCATAGTTAAAAACTGCGTTTTTCTCGCCGTCGAGTCCGAGCGGCGAACGGCTACAGTTTGCACAATAGAGTCGGGAGTAGGTACGAAAAATGAACGCTAACTTTCACGTGCCTAGCAGTGATTTTTCAAATAATATGCAAATAAAAAACTCGGGTTGTAGTATACCTGTATACTTATAATTGCTGAATCATTTGCAAACCCCATCTTTGTGGGCATGCAAAACAGGTTATGAGAACCAGCAATCATTTTTTGTGCTTTATGATCAAATAACATCGTGGTGTCTACAGACTACGATTTTTAATACAACTATGAACTTACTACCACAGTCCGCAGTTATTATATAAATCATAATATTAAAGAATAATAGAATATACCTACCTCACATAAAAATATTTATGTCTGAAAACTACCTAGATCGTACTATACACAGTGATATCACATCTAGATAAATTTCCCGTTTAGAGGGAATATTACAATTTATATAGGTACATCATCTATAAAGTTTAATCAAATATATGGGGGAAAAACAAAAATTGATTTCATATCACACGTGTTACATATTATATATTTTTAATATTAGTATACGAGTAATATATGGTATATATTATGATATATATATATATATATATAGTATAATAGCAAAAGAAACTAACTACCTTACCTTAAGTAAGTATCTCTATCTATGTAATATTACAATGATATTAATCAAAATAAAAATAATTTTGACAGTGTGGGTAAAAAATAAATTTTAAATCATATTTATACGTAGACTTATTCCAATATGTTAAATACAGTTAATTAATATTGAACCAGATTTTGTAGATATTATTGTGAAGGCATGTTGTATTCTTCACAATTTCATCAGAAAAAGAGATGAATTTATCTTTGAAGATATATTAAGCAATAATTTAGAATATATGGATGTAAAAAGAAGTGGTGATGGAACTTATTCCCAAGGAACTCACGTTAGGGATTATTTTGCCGATTATTTTCAAGAGGCAGGATCGGTACCGTTTCAGTGATAAATATTTTTAATTTTTTTTTAGGCTCCTACCTACCTATATAGTTTTGTACATATTTTAATCAATTGTAATAAAAATCGTCATTGTATAATTAAATAATAGATGCTTACAATGTATTATACTTACTTTCTGCTTCTTGTTCATTATTTGATTATGCTTTTCAATTCTTCACCACGACTGAAACTATTTCATTCCACGCTTTTCTTTTTAAATCCCTATCCATATACTCCTTACTCCTTATATTCCACACACATTCATATTTTTCAATCTCAATAATGAACAGTTCAGTGTCAGACCATTATGACGAATTAACGACATAAACAAAATAACAAATTAAAACAAATTTTAATAATTTTAATGAAAAAGAATTTCACATGCGGTTGGTGCCTGGTGGTTATTTTATCTATTTATCACGAAAATACGTTAATATTATTTTTATCAAATCGTTGGAAAACACCAGAGAATGTCAAAAATACGGCGACCTGCGGAGTGTTATCTATAATAATCCATACAACGTAAAATCTATATTATTATTAACATTTATATTATGCAAATATGAAATAGTTTGTTCAATTCTGTGGTCGTATGTGCCTACAATATATTCTGAAATTGTCGTATTTAACACAATATGCAAAGACAAGTTTTAGTAATTTTTCGAATATTATTGAAAAATCATTTTCTACATCGTTAATATAAAAAAAAAAAATACTACTATAAAATGTTATACCATTGTGAATAATTCGAATGTAACTGTATTTAGAAATTGAAAACGATGAAAATCGTAATATTATTTTATTACTGAAAACCGTTGGTGAAAAAATCTGTGGTGTGATGCTACCCACGTGCCAACTAATGCCTCAATTCCGGTGGAAAAAATCACGCTGGCGGAGCCACAATATTATCAAATATATAATACGTGATAACAGTATAATCTGTGATAACAGAGTATGATATATATGTAATACA
>JAIPRL010007851.1:0-22057 GCA_025469235.1 Pemphigus obesinymphae | reverse complement strand
TGAAGTTCGGTTCGGGTTCGATATTTTAATTGAATAGTTCGGTTCGGTTCGGGTTCGTTAAAATTTTAAAAAGTTCGGTTCGGGTTCGGTTCGACCTCAAAAATCTGGGTTCGTAACATCACTAGTATAATATAGATTCGTTATCGATGAGCTTTTTTTTTTTTTTCCTTTTTACTTATTTTGGAAGTTTGGTTCGGGTTCGAGATATGGGTTCGGCAAACAAACCGCAAAAGTTCGGTTCGACAGTCGCATTTTGTGTTCGACCCACCTGTAATTTGTACGCGTTCGTTTCAATGTACCTAGTGAAATAACAGTGCGAATAGCGTTGGCGAAATATAGCGACGTAGACTTCATCTGGGTATCGATATCGTGTATAGAAAAACGTCCTTAATTTCGGCAGAGCCCATAAACAGCAACTACGAGTATTTGCTCCGGTCGACATTAGATATTAGGTAGGTATAGGTATATTTTACAAAAAAAAAAAAAAAAAAATTTTTTTTTTAAAAATATGGCGATTTTTTGATTATTTCGTCACCTGGATATTTTGACCTAGAATCGCGTAACGGATATCGGAGATTTTTCGCCGGATCTCCCGGCGTATAAAATAATACGCGACCCCCCGGGCGCGGTCTCACTTATTGTTTACTCTCGTATATTATACGTATACAATATGACGTACAGTGTACACACGCGCGGGCGCGCGAGGGTAAAAAGCTTGCGAAACGAGGAGGTGCACCTTGCCGCCGACCCCCTCCACTGGCGCAGCTGCCCTCCGTGGGAAACGACGCGACCCCCGTAAAACGGGAGAAAAAAAACAAAACCCCACACCGTTGACGACGCACGAACGGCCTCTATATAACACATAATATACATTTATATACCACCGGTATACCACGACCACGGTTACTAGTTACTACTACTCATATACTACCTACCATACGAGCCGTGCACAGCTGCACCATGGCGCGTTTTACGGGGTGCTCGGACGACGCGCCAAAATGAATTTACGAGACAAACTGTTGACGCACTCAAATCCACCCATTTTTACCCTACCACCCCAGTCCGTCTTTAATTCGCGGGCTCGGCCACGAGGTTCAACGCGTAGACGTATAAATATATGGACCGATGTAGCGGAGATGGAAATCCGAGGATTATCATTGTTTTATTTGATTATCGTTCTTTAATTGTTATTAATATCGTTAATTATTCATTTCGTTTTAGGCGAAATTCAGCCGGAGACGTATATACATGTTACGATAGGATATTGATGATTGAATTACGAGAAATCTGCAGTAGATTCGGTCGGTGTGGAATCGTAAATAGTGCATATAGGTATACCGAGAAAAAAAAAAAATATAATAAATAATATATTTAATTTATCAATTTTTATGTTATTTACGTAATAGTAAAATCTCGATCCTGGTCTTTAGTACGATTTTGATCTCGGTCTTGCATTTTTGCATTGGGTTGCATGATAAATCGTTATCATGTTCTACGAGACTAAAAACCGTTCTGTAAAATAAATAGATTACATCAAATTTACGGTTTTCGATTCAATAAGTATTGTAGATCCGATTTCGGCCGTTCTGTACAATTTACAGCGCTGTTTCCTTATCATTTTGTCGTCACGAAAAAACCATAAATTTATCATTTTCTATTTATTTTTACGTCTTTTTTATTATATAATCTTTGATAACATTAAAATGTATAATGTATATACCTACACCGTTTATCAAGTAAGTAGTGGTTATAATCAGGGAGTCAAAACTGGTTGTAAACCTGTTTTGAAAACCGGGTAACCCGAAAAATTTGGAAAACGGTTTCAAACCCGTTAGGTACCTGAAACCCGGAAAAATTCGAAACCGTTTTCGGACCCGATACCCGAAAAAACTCAAAACCGTTTTCGTACTCGGTGCCTAAAATCCGAAAAAATGAACCTGTTTTTACTCCCTGTCTACCATCGACTATATTTTGGTATATATGTACACACCCATAATAATTCACAGTGCTCGAATGTATTGTCGGATTAGTGTGGTATTTTTCACAATTTGAATTGAATTAAAATTATGTAGTTGTGACGTGTGAAACCCGGTAGAGTCTTATAAAAATTAGAAATCCGAGAATAAAAAGTACATTACTTGATTTTTATTTTATACCACATTTAAAAAAAAAAAAAATTTAATTAACGAATCCGATAACCGAAACTCCAAAAAAACTCGAAACCGTTTTCGGAACCGGTAACCGAAACCTGGAAAAATAAACCCGTTTTTACTCCTTGGAACTTATGATCTTATAAATGGATATTATTTTACAATTGTTTCACGACACGCAATTTGTTCTATAATATTTGTGATGTACAGAACCGACACGCTTTATCGTGTCAACAGTTTACAGCAGTAGTTCCCAATTATCATTGAGCCACGGACCCCTAGCTAAGATTTAAATTGGACGGGGGAACCCTTATTTGTGATTACTTACTTTTTAATTTTGTTTAATTATAAAAATAAAAAAAAAATTATATGATTTATTTTAATTTTACATAAGTATCTTTTTGTAATAATATAAACATTATAAACACAGATTTTCTCAATAAATACAGTACAAAGAGATTTATTTGATTTAACGCTTGACTTAGTACAACATTATTGAAATTACCTTTTACAATTATTTAATTATGAGTTACTTAAATTAGTTATTGCATTAATTTTCGAACTTTATGAGACGAGTAAAACCTTTCTTTTTTGTTCATAATCTTGTCCAAGTTTGGCTGCATGCTTGATATTTTAACTCTTAAATCAGCGTCAATATTAAGTTTCGTACGATATTTGTATTTCATATAACAGTAGGAAGAAAAAGCTTGTTCACATCTATATGTTGTGCAAAAGAGGATCAAATATCTTAAAGCTTTCGCGGCCAGTTGCTTTTGATCATTTCGAACAGATATCCAAAAATCAATTGGTTTTTTTTATCGTTCCGTTATTTACCAAATCAATTAATTCATCTTGCTCCTGTTCGGAGAGATTTTCTATTTTTTCAATATCGCAGAAAAATGGATTTCTTATCCAAGCATTGTCTGGGTCGGGTCGATGAAAATATATTCTAAACGTTCTGGCCACGCTCAACAAGTGTTCAGATATTTCACTCCTTACCTCCTGTGTGATAGACATTCACTTGACGATTCCAAAAAAAAAAAAAAAACACACAATGTCGGAAAGTCATAGGAGTTTTTTCCATACGTTTTTTTGGCCAAACTTCAAACTTTACAGAACTGTTTTCGTGCGACCGATCCACAAAACTGCGAGCCCAATACCGAATTCGAAATGACCGTCACCACGCTATACCACTGTAGATAAGTCTCGCGTGGAACTTTGCGGTTTTTGAACGCTTCTACGTCTCATGTGTCAGTAGTGACTCAGTGGCGCAACTACGGGGGTGCCAATTTTATTTTAAGCACCCTCAAGTTCCATGTCATTCTAATTTCAAATATCAGCTATAATTTTACCAATGTAATTTTATTTTTCAAGATTTTACTATCATTTATTTTTTTTTAACATGTTACAGCAGCGGTTTACTAATTCAAGGATAAATATTGAGAGAGACTTAGCTAATGACATTGTTCCAGACGAAATCTCGAACACATTTGCTAATACCGATATAGATTATGTTTGACTATTTAAATTTAAAAAAAAAAAAACATAAGAAAATATTATAAGTAATGAAATAAATTAAATTTTTTTTTCCAAAATTGGTATTGTAAATATAGTGATCGTAGAATCTAAATATTGGCAATATGTTGGTTAATGTTGGTTTGAGGGTGTGGGGGATGGAGCCCCCGACGTCATTATGAGCGCGATTCATAATAGTAGCACCCCCAAGATTTGAACTCAAGTCGCGCCCCCGAGTAGTGTAATGATTTCTTACCAAATCAAACGAAATGTCCAATACTGGAGGGGGGAGGGAAAGGTAAGTGCAATAGCATCCATCCTCCCCGTTTTAGAGCCTGTCTACCAGGTCGTATACGGTTTTCCCGGATCGAGGTGGACGGGGACGTATTTATTATTCAATGTCGGGACATCGTCGGGACACGTGGTTAGAAATTGGGACGTCTGAACACACCCTATCCCTCGTATTATTATTATTATTATTATTATTATATATTATATATTATGTAGTATACCGTGTACATACGACAGGGTATTTGGTGCGACGACTAGTGACGGGGTGCGTGTATCTCTCTCTCTCTCTCTCTCTCTCTCTCGTTCGCTCTCTTTTTATCCTTATTGCGGCCAGGCAACCCCCTACGAGACCACCAACTGCACGCATCCACGTATATTGTGCACTGTACATCTGCATATTATACGAGTCTGGTCATCAGCTGCACCGACGACGTGTGTGCTCCCCGGAAAAACGAGCCAGTTTCACGTGTCGCCGGCAAAAACACCAGGCCCCGGGGTCCGCCGTGTGACCGTTAAAAAACACATTTCGTACGCGCTACGCACGTGGTGTTCGCCGGCTGCTGCTCCCGCCGTTGTCGCCGAAACGGTCGGTGGGGGTGCAGGACGGGGGCACCGGGTTTCCGCGGGGTTAGGTTTCGCGTGTGTGTGTGTGTGTGTGTTTTTTTTTTTTTTTGAAACCCGTTTCGAAACCGGACAACACATCGTATGATGATAACGCGCATCAGTGCTGAAGCACCCCCAAATCTTATTTTAAGCACCCTCAAGTTCCACGTCATTGTAATTTCAAATATCAGCTATAATTTTACCAATGTAGGTTTATTTTTTAAGATTTTACCATCGGTTATTTTTTTCCAGCATGTCACAGCAGCGCTTTACTAATTTAAGTATAATAAATATTGAGAGAGACTCGGCTAATGACATTGTTCCAGACGAAATCTCGAACACATTTGCTAATACCGACAGAGATTATGTTTGACTCTTTAAATTTCAAAAAAAAAACATAAGAAAACATTATAAAATAAGTTACATTTTTTCCAAAAATGTTATTGTAAATATAATGATCGTATATTCTAAATATTGGCAATATGTAATGTTGGTTTGAGGGTGTGGGGGGTGGGCGGAGCCCCCAACGTTATTATAAGCGATTCATAATAGTAGCACCCCCAAGATTTGAACTCGAGTTGCGCCACTGACGAGCATTCACTCATAATAATAATTGATGTGACAAAATTAAAATGCAAACATAACGTAAATATTCAAATCGAAAGCAGAAAAAAAAAACATAATAATTATGATTATAACGAGGCATCTATAGAGTCTAGACGCGCGTGTAGATTCAATGTGTGGAACACGGTTATCATATAGGTGGTGTACATTGTCAGCGTCTGCGGTTGACAGAGTACATTTTATCAAAATTTTCCGAGCGTGCCACGCAGAACGAGGTAAGTATTTATAAACCGCGTGTAATTATATTTCATATCGAACGGACACGTGATGCTTCCCGTCAGTCGCTCCTACTTCAGTTTGGAATACGGATAAATAAGCTTGAACGGTAGATTCGTCGTGCGTCGTTTGTACGACGAATACTATTTTTAACCCCAATAACAGAAATAAGTCGGCACGACGAATCATCGGAGCCCTCCCCCGTGCTACAAGTTCCATTTTAGTAGTTTCGAGGAATCTATTGGTTTTAAGATGGGTATTTTCTTGTACCTTAATACGTTTTTTTCGTGTATACATACATGGAAGGAGCCGAACGAGAGTTTTGCGGGTAAACAGCTTTTTTGTTGTAGCAAATTGTTTCTACTGTTCTAGTTGGTACTTTGAAGAGAGATGGTAGCAAAGAGTAGTAAAAAAAATCTACACATCTTATGAATATATAGGGGCAATAACAAATAGAGTTGTCGTGGTTATATTTGTTTTTTTATTATGTTTTTTCGATTATATTATATTTACCGAACTTTGCTCAGAATCGTTTTTTTTTTTTTTTGTATAAAACGATTTATCTTTGCTTTAAAATTGTAAATAATAATTATTAAGCCTTGATAATATTTGCAGTATTAGTATATAGGCGGTTTTGCAAACGATAATAATTACATTTTTAAAATAATTTTATGATATACAATATAATATAGTTACTAGTATTAAAAATAGCTAGGAATACTATTGGATATTGACAGATAGATAGATTTTAAATAATTTTAAAAATATGCAAATATATGACATCAAATCGTAAAATGTATGCAATCGGTTAATCCGAAAATTGCAAAATATGCAAAAATATGCATAATAAATTTGGCTACCTTGAACCTGCATAATAAATTTAGCTACCTATATAGAAACTGCATAATATGTTTACAGTTTACATACACGAGCGACTCGCATAGTTTTATACAAAATTATTATTCAAGAAATAATAATATATGTAAAAACTGGAAGTTTGATTTTAGCTATAGTATGCCGATGAAATACCAACCCAACTTCTTTTTACGTGGTATTTAACAGCCATTAGCTTGAAATTTACTATCAAAGGAACTTAAAATATAAGTGTAATAAAAATGTAATTTTATTTTTTTATTGAATGACCAAAATGAACACAAACTAAACATGATTACATTCATTGGTGCATATACTGTGTATTCCTTTATACACATACAAGTTCATCCAGTTTTCAATCAGATGGTGCGTTTGATTGAGAATCAAACAACATCGTTTGATTTTAATGCACGAATACAATAAAATACAAAATGTAAATTATTTTTAACTGGTATATGAAATTAAATTATAAAAACATATTGATAAGAAATTTTGATAATTTATTTCCATCGCCTATTATCACACCATCCAAATTAGTTAGTTTCCAATCTGATGTATGAAGAAGCAATTAGATTAGTAAATAGATGAGTCAAATATATTGAGGAATACCGAAAACCATGTGATTGCTAATCTGATTGATTATCTATAGTGTGTCGAGAAAACATGCGGACACTTAATTTATATTTTTAACCATTTGTCGAAATTAAAACCACAAAATATTTGAAACATGTTTCCTGACTATGGAAACGAAAAATACAACACAACAACAAAATGAATTAAATATTGGCATTGTTGTACAACGCCTTTATTCTCACGACCGTGAGAAAGAAATGAGCGTAATTGGTAATTATAGCACGGATACAACTCGAAAATCAGTCTCTCAAATTGAAAAATAAAGTATATCTTAAAACTTTACAAATTCCAAGACGAGATACAATTAGGGACATATGGACAATTTATAGGTATATATTTTATTCGTTGAAAATATGGAAAGTCGAAAGTCCTTGAAAAAATAATTTTCATATTTTTACTTTCTCGTATGTTCGGAAAAAGGAATTAGGTATTCGATAGAAGTGCATAAAATGTGAAACCAACATGTGTATTGGGAAAGGTCAAAGGTCCAGAAGTGGAACTAGATACATAATTCCAGCCATAATCCAGAAAATGTTTCTGAAAATTATTGAACGAGATCATCGAGAAAGCATGCAAACTATCCTTGAAAAACGTTCATATATTATGTGACTTTGCTAGCAGGATACGATACAACGTCGAAGGCGGCCAACCTGGAGAACCACATTAGAGATGGGTGTAAGCCCGGTGCAAGGATAACATTTAAACGTGGAATGTTCAACGGGAAAGCTCCTGCATAAGATGTTGGGTTCTCAGCTGTATATATAGACGATGATCCATATAGTTGGTTATAGCAGCCACAGAAAACGAAATAATCGAGGTGGACAGGAAAAATACAAGCAAATAACCGAATCGATAAATTACAATCTGGTTAGCGGTCATCACCTAAAAACCTAAAAGTCTCACATAATTTCATAATCTATTTGATTTTGTATCCAATAATAGCTGTAGTGCTCACATTCGATATAAACGGGTTTGAGACGAGTAACGTAAAATCGATTTAAATGGTGTGAATAATTATTATTATCGATTCGTGATACATGTATTTATTTAAATATCACTGTTGCAGCTGCAGCGGCTTGCAGGCATCAGGACATCCCCTCCCCTCCCCCCGACCATCAATATCATAACGATGTTATGGCGAACCGTTGGAGTAATAATTACCAATTTGTCGTCGTATATAATAACACTCGTTCGGTCCACTTGGCGACGGCATTATCGCAGCCATTCGTCTTAATTTCCGATAAATGGGACGTCAAGTGTCGCAGACTTCCTATAATATATATATATATATATTAATATGTATATATTATCTCGCGTACATAACGACTATTGAATATTGACGACACGAACGGCATTATGTTGTATTGCATTATATTGTATTATTACGTCGGTTTTCAATAAAAAAAAATAAAAAATATCGTTTTCCCGGTACAATATATCTGTAAACATTGTAAACTACAGGACGAGTACACGCGATTCGTGCGTAGGCACCATGCATATTCAATGAACCACCTTAACCGCAACTATATTAACTCGTAATTCGATTACGAGGACGAGGAAAGAAAACCGTCATTGTCGTTGACACACCACGATATCGTAACTATCATATCGTATATATATATATATATATATGTTGCAGTAAATGCCCGAAATCGGTTTAAGGGGGTTCGAGTCGGTCATTTGCTAAGAAATATTATATAGGCAATTTATCGTACATGATACAATTTTAAATTCGGAATTTAATGCAGTTTAGAGAGGTCATTAAATTTAATAAAGATAATAATAAATTATTAATAAATACACTCCTTGGACTTGCATCTGTATATCCGTCTAGGTTAAATATGAATTTCAAGTGTGAAAATAATGAAAATAAGACCCGTATCACTATAAATCACTTTTTGAACAGAAAGTCGCTTTCGCT
Source organism: Pemphigus obesinymphae (assembly GCA_025469235.1). Lineage (NCBI taxonomy): Eukaryota > Metazoa > Arthropoda > Insecta > Hemiptera > Aphididae > Pemphigus > Pemphigus obesinymphae. The sequence continues at coordinate 13,231 of JAIPRL010007851.1, read as the reverse complement.
GTGACAAAATTGTGAGACTTTGCCTGGTCCAATTTTGATTCCGTGAAAATCATAAGATTCTTTGACATCTTTTCTAGGTTTTGATCGCGGCGTTTTTCGAAATATAAATTTCCGCTTTAGATATAGGTAGTACACAAGTGAACAGTTTTGAAAATATGGAAATATTGTTTAATCATACCGAAATCGAAAATTCATATTTCGATAAACGCCTCGATTAAAACCTCGAAAAGATATCGAAAAATATTATGCTTTTTACAGAATTAAAATCGGATCAACCATAGTCGCGCAATTTTGTCACAGCGAAAGGTCTAAAAACGATATTTTTTTGACCTACTCGAACCATCTTAAACCTGAATTTACTAAGAAAATATACTAGTTACACCTATGGGTGTTCGTATGAGAACACGATTTTAATAGGTACATCTGATTTTTACTAATTGCCATAGTAAAAATGCGATCAATTTTATTTACTCAGTTTTCAGTAAAAACTAGTTTTCACACATGATCTCACAGTAAATTTCTAGTTTTATTCTTCTTTTCAGATAAACAGACAATTTGTAGACATTTTTTATCAAGTATACCAACTATTATATACAGTAAAGTACCTGTAAAAACTATACCTATACAGTATACCATTTACTATATACAGTAACGTAATTTTATTACTTTTAAAAAGTAATTATAATAACTGTAACGCGTTACTTTGGGAAAAAGTATATTTTATAATTTACTATATATATATATATGTATATAATATTATGCGTGGGTTTTTCAATATGTAATGAAACTGCGTACTGATAAAGAAAAAATGTATTTTGTCTAACATGCTACACTATAAATTAGAATTATATAGATAACACTAATATAATAAATAATCAGATAAACTAATAGGTAACTATAAAGTATTAAGTCATTATAAAAACCCCATATTATGAGCCCAATGTCCACTAAATTCTGATAAAAAATGGTTAGTTTCCGGTTGTGGGTTGTTGTGTAATGCCACATTTGACTTTTCAATCCATTTTAATCGTGTCATTTTCGTTTCAAAGTGTTTAGTCGTATTGACATTTGAGGATTTGACAATATTAAAATAGATATTAAATTAATATTAAATTAACATTTTTTTTGTTATAATTAATTATACCTATTACACGGAATATCTTAAGATTGGGTGATTTGCGAATTGCCGAACAAAAAGCAACGGAAAATTAAAAAATAATTTTAATAGTAACGAATTACTTTTTAACTTAAAAGTAAAGTAATTTCATTATATGAAAAATTGGGGTAATGAAAATGTAATGTCGTTACATTTTAGCAATGTTACGAGTAATTGTAATTTTGTTACTTTTAAAAAGTAACGTGCCCAAGACTGTATATAGGTGTATGTTATAGGTACATCGTTAAATGGCCAGTGGCCTAGAGTGTTATAATGTTTTATGTGAATTTCAATTTTTACCCCTCGAAAATTCGATTAATTAATAACTAAAACTGAAGACCGAATTTCGCATAAAATGCATGATGCTATTTTCTACATCAAATACATGCAGTCATTGTATATAATAATAATCATAAATCATTACTTGAATGATAAAATAACGAAATTTTATAGTGCATATTTCTGCATCTTTTGGACGCTAGTGCATATTCTTAATTGAAATTACTTTTAATCGACTAATTGTCAGTTTATTGACATTTTTATCGAGTAATAAAGATAGTACCGCGGCCTTTAATTTAATTATGTTTGGTATAGATACAGTTCAGTGGTGTTTCAGTTGATGTGTCGTGTGCATATAGCTTGGAATAAAACAATTTTCGTTTAATTTATTATAATATTTAATAGGTGTTCATCAAAAATAACCATATATCCATATATCATGCTAATATTGTACCGATCATTTAAAAATATGAAAAGAACGATTTTTAAATTAAGTTTTAAATATGACAGATTCTCATTTTTCCATTTTAAGCATAAGAAAATTATAGTGAGTTACTCCAATAAATTAAAAGTACAAAAAAATTCATTAGTTAAAACTACAATGCGATATATAATCATCTTAAACGATTCGATATTTTTCATATAGGCTGTGTAGACAGAGTAAAATAAGCTAAATCAAATAACTACGAAATACGCTATTATCCGCCAATCGATGATATACACGATGACATCGAGACTACTCATACCGTTATTGGCCACGGTGGACGTGACAGACTTCGCAAAGAAACAGGTAATATCATCCAAGAAAAATAATTGTATATAATTGCGTTCGTATACTCGATGAAAATAATAATAAATTATCCGTTTATCTGAAAATAAGAATAAAACTGATATTTATTGTAGGTAAGCCGTGAATAAACGTACAAATAGGTCATGCATAGAAACTAGTTTTTACTGAAAATTTACTTACGAACACCCATAGGTTTTTACTATTAAATTCTGGTTTAAACTGATTTCGGATATTTATTTATAATATTTATATTAATATACTCCAAGAGATGTTAATATTCATATATACTTATCTATAATCGAGGCAACTCGCTCATTTCACAGGCTGGCAATTTCTATACCTGTGCTCCTATTGAATGTTCTACCGTTAACGGTTCCTAAAGAAACAATGATTTATGAATGGATTAAAATATTGTTTTTTCTTCTAATCATTCCAAAAATTAAAATTATTATTATAACATTTATAAAGTGATAAGATTAAGTTATTTTACAATATTGTACTATAAAGGTACCACCTCAGTGTTTCCCGGTGCAGCGAAGAAAATGTACACTCCGTGTCGTATGGGTACACCCTGTATATTCTCCGAGCTTCCGAGTCATGGAAACAAAAGTTTTCCGATGATTTCCATGATAACCATAACTGGGGTTTATCGATTACTCGGTAACCGGTTATACGGATGAAATCGAGATGACTTCATTTTTTTCGTTCGTTTGAATTACGAATTACGATATGTATATAGAGTAGGCCTGACTATTTAATTAAATTGTACATTGTACGATGACGATTTGTACGATGTTTTGTTAGACATTTGTACATTTCCAACTCTGGTGACAGCAGTAGTTATTATAAAAAGCCGAGAATAGTCTGACTGACTGATTCACAGAGTACAGTGTAGTATACTGCAGTTTTTATATTTTCATAGGTAGTAAATATATTTTAATAAACATTTTCACAATTAAACTGGGAAAAACAAAAAACATCTTCTTGAAAATACAAACTAGGACGAATTTAACATTAAAAAAAGCTTTTTACTTCAAAATTCAAATCCAAAAAAACTGGAAAAGTTGTTTCTAAAAAAAAAGAATTTTTAAAATTATTGCAAATTACTCAACATTTTTTGGTGATAAATATTTTATCGGGCGAATCTAATTTTACAAAAATGGTTGACAATAGAGAGAGTAAGATAAAAATAAAAAATTACGTTAGAAACAATAAAATACGTACAATAAAAGCTAAAAATGCTAAAACACTTCTAAATGCATTTTAAATATTCGGAGTCTCCAAACTATTTGTAGCTTGGTTCGCAATAAAATATATTACCTATATAACTATAGAAGAACAAAGAGTCATAAAAATCCCAATTCTGCAATAATAAAATATAGCAATATCAACGTTATAAATAGGACCCAAATGTTAACTATTTAACACCTATATGGAGAAAATAGGATTAAAAATTAGGGAAATTAACTTGTGAACTAAAAAAAACACAAAAATTACATAAAATCGTGATTTGTACTTAAATTCGGGCAAAATTGAACTTTAATTAATTGAGTAAATCTAATTGTCTTGAAATTACAAGACCTAAAAATTAGTCAATTATTCAGATTCGTATGCGATACACATATTTTTTGTAGCTAAAAAAGCATTGCCTATGATTTTCCGTTAAATGAAAATGCACTATAATTATCTATTTTTTGAATATATACATACACAAGGACACCGATTAGGGGTAACACAGGACTATGACTATTGAGCTCTCCTGGATTTTTTTTCAGAAATAGTGTATTGAATCGCACAATAATTTGTGTATGGGTTTATTCAGTCTCTATTTTAGAAAAAAAATTCGTACTGCACACAGAGGCGGAACTAGAAATTTTGACACCCGAGGAAAAATGTTAAAATTAAACCCTATTGCATAAATCCCCCTCCCCCCAGAAGTTGATACATTCACTTTCAAAACCACAAATATGCAAAAAAAGGGTCATTCATGTAGTTTTTACCAAAAATCACGCCGGTACAAAATATGTATTATTTATCACTACACACTTTTTTAGTAGGTTTCTCGAAAATAGTAATATGTAATGATAACGTATGATCAAGAATGTATTTCGAACAATATTTTTAAACGTCTTATACTCTTGTAAAATTATACGTAATAAGAAATTTACTTTATTTACTGTATGGGAAGAAACACTTAAAGTATGAAAATCATTTATTAATTTCAATGTTGTCATCTTTTTATCATAATATATCCACTTTCTTGGTCACTTTCCGTTGGGCACTTTATATGTGTTTTTTTACTTTCGCGTTTGACACTTTGACTGCGTACAAACAGTGCATTTTTCAAGCTAGTGAAAATATTTTATCGTCCAGTGGATTTTATTATTGAAGTCTGGGCGACAAACATTTTTTTAATTACAAATATACCAATGTGAAATAATTGGGTAATGAATGATTATTATGGACAAATATATGAAACTGAATAGATGTAAAAGACGTGTTTTAATAATATATACTTGTTGATGATTAATCAAATATTAGTACACCTACTTTGATTTACAATCGTATTAAATGTACACAATTCTAAGGACAAAATTATGTCTATAATATGGCGAGTGACGACATAGACAGTATTTTTTTAAATTAAAATATAGTAAGGTTTTATTCGATGAAGTTATTGGTATGTGCCAGAAAAACTTCTGTATTATTATAAACATACAAAGATCAAAAAACTTACAAGAATCGGTAATTAATCAAACTTTTTTTTATAATTTAAATAAAAATGAAACGTTAAACTACATTTTTTTATTTTTGATTATTTGATTGTTTATACGAATATTAAAGGTTATCAATATTTTTGAAAGATGATTTAAGAAATGGATTTAAAGTAAACTGAATATTATGACTATAACTACCTATATTCTTTAATAACAATGTGGAGCAAGCATAAAATCGTCATCTGCCGAGTGTATAATGTAGAATGACCATATTTTGAATATTACAAAATGGGATAAAAATACAAAAAAAAAAAAAAAGTGAATATCGTAATAATTTTCTACCAACATTTTCATATATCGGTTTGAAAATGGTCAAAAAAAAGTTTATTCGTCTATTTTTTGCATTGAAAAAGGTAGATAAATAAAAAAAGGCACAAGTACGGGACTCCACTTCTAAGAGCGGGACAAAAATCGTTCCGTTTAAAGTTTGTCGGGACAATGGGACGCAATTCTCAAAAACGGGACGTATGCTGTCACCCTAGTGTATAGGGTATATTTTGATTGTCGCCCAGCGAAAATTCTCTAAAAAAAAAATGCACTGCGTATATTATATACTTACCAGGGCCATGTATATAAGCGTCAAATACCGAAAAACGAAAAATCATTATTATTATTGTCATTATTTTATTATTATTTTTAATTGTTAGAATTAGTAACCTACACATTATTATTGGCACATAGATGAGTGATAATGAAATAACAGAACGATAACGTAGTATAAAACATTACGACACATGTAAATATCTGTAGTATGACACATTACACTGAACAATAGATATAATTATTATAATCAAATGAGCAGTAAATAAGAATCAAAGTACCTAATTATCAAAATTAATATTGTTAATGTTTCTATTTTATACATACAATCACTGGCTTTAAATAGAAGGCTACTTTTATTTTTTTGTACTATCATCGTTAATAAACCTACAAGTCTAATTTTTACCAAAAAATATGGAATAATAAAGGACGATTTTGAAAAATAATCAATTGAAAATCCATCTACATAGTCGTCGAATTTTGTTTTTACCAAACAAGTGAGATAAAGACATAGAATCATTCAAGAAAACTCGAAAACCCCTTCAAATAATGTGACTTTATTATTGTATGACGTGAATTCGTCGAATATAAACAAAATTAGACTTCTCCTATACAACGGATCAGTGACGCCACTGTACAGTATAAAAACAATAAAATTTCTATTATTATGACATGCGTCTTAGCCGATATATTTTACGACGAATACGTGACAATATGACGCGGGGGATTTGTGGAGAAACAAAATATTATGTAATACAATTTATCGACCACGAAGGGTTTGGTATTTTTATTACCGTTTTTTCGTCGGGATATTTGGACAGCAGCAAAACGATATTCCATCGATGGAACACATACTTCTTATGTGCCAAATATACAAAAACGAAGTATATGAACGATCAGGAACAATGTCAAAACACCAAGACCTCAACTAATATCGTGTGTAACATAATTTGTCATACGAACAAAAAAGTATAAAATGTTTTTTTTTTTTTTTTAAACTAATGTGAAAAAAGGAAAAAAATAGTCAACATACATAATACAATGCGCATAGAATACCGCGGTATACCAACTACACTGGCTGCTGGTATATGCGGTATACTATTGGTTAATTGCGTAGTGCTGAGTACCTAATCCGGATAAATTCGTATTAATATGTATTAATAAACATGCTATGTTTAATCTGGATTACAGTATCAATTCGGATCGGTAGATTACGTAATCAATCCAGATTGACAGATTACACTGTCGACCGGATTGGTAGATTACAATCGATTTGGGTTACAATAATATTGTAATTTATTCGGGAGAATATATATATATATATATATATATATATATATATAAATGTATATAAACAATGTAATAATGTATATAAAAATAAATGACTTAGCATGGGTTCCAAATTCAAGGCATCCACATTTTTTTTTAAGTATTTTTTATTATAGAATGTCAAAAGTGGATTGCTGGATTAAATCCGAAATTCGAATTGACAGAATGGATCTGCAATCTGGATTGACGGATTAGATTCGAAATTCAGATTAACGGATTACATCTGCAATATGGATTGAATCCACAGTTCAAATCGCTGTATATTTTAATCCGGATTACGGATTGGTCAAATGAATGCTCAGCACCATAGTTTATTGCGAGTATAACCAGGGTCGGTGGGAAAGGGGGGGGGGTTTAATTAAGTCCAATCGGCACAAAAAAAAAAAAAATCGGTGACTTTTTATACCATTTTATAATATTTTATATTAGTACTTTTTGTACTTTAAATTTTTGGGATAAGTTGACAAAATTGCTCCGACGAACATCCACAAATATTTTTTTAGCGCCGGTACCGGGTATACCGTACATTATTATATTGTGCAAAGCAAATCATTTTGACTAGGTACAGAGGTCGTCGAAACTAAACGGTCTGATAACATCCGATAAGCAAAACGCGGTATTACGGACGAAAAATTTAATCTTCAACTCGTTTGTTCCACGAGATCTGTGATAATTATATGTGTTAAGGTGAATCTATGGAAAAAAAAGCCGCAGGAAAAAAAGACAAATTGTTTTAGTTTGAATTTTATACATAATATAACAAAATAATGATAACTAGGTATTTTTCATTATGTTTGTTATATATAATAGGTATCTACTAGAGATAAAAGTAAGTTATGGGTGACAGTATTTACATGATTACTGTTTTCTGTTTCAACACAAATATGAAAACTAAAAATTAAATTTATATATTATACTTATACTCAAAAACAAAAAAAAAAGTAAAATACTAATAAAATTAATTAAAATGCATTTATTTTAAATCATAAAAGATAGGTACACATAATATTTACAAATAGTTATATTTTTTATTACCAATTGAATAGTTTTTCCTTACACGTTTATCGAAATAATTAAAAAAAAAAACAAAAAATGACCTCTCTAAAGTACCTTTTATATTTTGGGTACAGACATAAAAAAAAAATTTAATAAAAAAACACATCATTGTAAAACCAACACGTTCCTGACTTTGCTCAAAATCTAAAATATATTCCTAAAATAATACATTAAAAATATTTAAATTTTTATTTGATACCGACATTTAAGATCCAAACACTTGATTAATTTTTGTCTACTTCGTTGTCGCTTACATGTTTTTTCTTCTTTCATCAGGTAAATGTTCGAACTTCTGAACCTTTCCTACGAAATTTCATTTTGAGTTTCAATTAGATAGAAGATGAAGTAATATCAGTATCTGATACCTCGATTTCACCTAAAAAAATCATTTTAAATTATTTTAGTATTAAGATATATAGGATGTTTTTAAAATGAATATCGAAAATGTACACACATATAAAAATGATGTCACCCAATGATGAAATATTTAAAAAAAATTGTATACCTTAAAAACCTAGGTTTTTTTATTTAAATTTTTTTTTTAAATGTCATAATTGCATCATACCATACATTCATTTTAGAAACACCTTAAATTTGTGTAAAATGATTGTGTTATTAATAAACGCTTCGCAATATGTACATGGCCTAACTCAAATAATATTCAATAATAATATTTTTGTCAATTACCAGTTTGCAGTTTTTCAGCAACAGACATTCAGTATTTTTTATTCAAGTTTTATCACAAGTTCATTTTCAATCTTGCCACGTCAATTTTTTTTTTTGTACTTTTTACTACATCATTGATCTTTTTTTTTTTTTAATGTATCAATTTTTGCAGTTGATATACTTTAAGCTGAATTTCTTTCAATAACTTAGCTTTCTATAATAAATATTTAACATACAACATAATAATAATCAATATATATATATATATAAATTATAGATAGGTATTTTAATATTTTTACCGTTAGTATTCGTGTAATTATGATCATGGATTAGTTTGTATACAATTATAATATAATAATTATTATTAATTAATATATCATTTTTGGAAGACGTAAGGTTGTCTTTAGCAACAATTACAGCTGCAGCTAAAGACTTGATAGTTGCTATAGATTCCATATTTGTAAATTAATTTGATGAAAATAATAATACGAAAATTTAACACTCAATGAATATAAATTACACTATAATTTACTATTAATTTACATGACGACTTATAAAAATTGCAACGACTACCTTACGACTGTCGGCGAGTTATAGCACAGATTTTATGAATATATAATATGATCTGTGGTCATACTTTTGAATGTTACTTATCACTTGGTTTTAAATCAGAGAATAATAATCAGAATCCAAAGAGTATACAAAATAAATATTCTACAAAACAATAAATATAATGAAATAACTGACCATTAACACATATTATAATTTTATTATATCTTGAAAATTATTTATTATACCATTAATTATTTATAATGTGATTATACCCATTTTAATATGAGAAATTAATGAAAAAATAATAAAAAAAATATAAAAATACCAAATTACCATTATTTTGTTATATTATAATATTATATTAAATCTATCCAAATTTTAAAACAATTTGTCATTTTATCCTGTGACTTTTTTTCCTATTACCGTTAAAGCGGTATTCCACTGACACCGTATATTGTATAGACGTGTATCATTTCAAGAAATCTGTTGGGTTACTATATATTCAACTTTTTATCACCGTATGGTTATTAATGATTAACCATATTAACGAGTATATTCCGTGGACATATTTTAAACTTTAATTTGAATCAAATGTGTAAATATATATAGTCTAAATTTAGTAGGAATGGGTAATTAAGTTTAGAAAGAACACAAAATACAATTATTATTTTTTGTTTTGTCAGGTTTCTGATAACAGATGGAATAAAGAATAATTAAATTACAAAAAATAAAAACTAGTGACACGGTTTACACATTGGTATCACCACGGTGTCAGTGCAATACCGCCTTTATTGTATTTTTGTTTAAAATGCAAAGATAATGCAAATTACGATTTTGTAAGTGCATGAACTCAACGGTGGTTTGGAAGTTTTTCTTCCACGATAATCCTTTAACTAATCGGCAAGGTATAACATATATTGCCCTAGGCAGTGCCCCGAATACTGACGGTGCGAGGGGATGCGTGGCACCCCCACAAGATTGTTCGGCCGATTTTAATACGAGCGTCTAGGGACAGCACATGAGCAAATTTCTTATCACTTATTATATCGTAATTTCTTATCAATTATCAAATGGACAATGAACATAAATAATTAAATAATATAATATATAAAATAATTGTTACTTGTGTTATTTAAATTAATGTAATAAGTTATATAATAATAATAAAAAGTTAGTAATAATAACAAAAATAAATATATAAGTGTAGAATATAATATGGAATTGTCATTTGTGTTATGTATATTAATGTAGGTAATAAGCTATTTGCCTATTGTTTTCAAATTTTCGAAATTTTACATATGCGTGGTCAAATTGCGAATCGATGTGGACATAAGAAGACCCATCTTTTTCTTTGAAATCGTCAATTATTTGATTTTTTGCGTTTATTGTAGATTTATTTAAACGCTGTTCTTTAGGTCATTGAGATCTAATGGAAAATGCTCTGTGTTCCTTGGCAGTTAAAAAAAATGAACGTTTAAGTAAATATAATCATTGATATAATCAATGATATAATATATGATAATTGATAAGAAATTACGATATAATAAATGATAAGAAATTTGCTCATGTGCTGTCTCTAGACGCTCGTGATTATAAACGGATATGATATGTTGCGCAGGTCCGTTTCTAAGTGATTTTAATGTTGCTCGGCACCTCCACCGACATAATAATATAGTCTCGGGGCATTGGTCCCATACAGTGTTTCAAACGGGCAAGGAACGAGGAAGATATTTTGTAGTTTTATGTTTACGGCTTACGGGTTTCCCAATACCATACACCAATAATAATAATAATAATAATAATAATAATAATAATAATAAAAATAATAATCACAGCAATAATGATAATAATAATAATAATAATAATAATAATAATAATAATAACCATCGACCACGGGTTTCATCTCTGCAGCGCGTCTTCGGGCCATCGAATTTATATTATTTATTTTTCCCAAAAAAGAGGTCACAGGTGTACCTTTATTAAACACTGCGGCGTTTTTTATTATTATTAGCGTAATATGCCTACTCGTATTTCTACAAAAAAATTTCATTATTATCATATATATATTTTTTGTTCGAAAACGACTTCATTTCCATAACGTCTTTACATGTGTACACACTTTTTGAGCGTGTCGGCGGCGGCCTAAGGAATATTATATTATGTACATATATATATATATTTTTTTTTTTTTTTTTTTATAATAGGTGCGGTGCCTCTATGTATGTGTGTTCGTGTGGAATTGCCTGGTAGATAATATTTTGTTAACAAGCCATGATTGTTGAACACGTGTGCGCCACAAACAATAATAATAATAACCGCCTGCACATGTCACGGTCACTGAAAAACGTCTCCTGGGCACCCCGAGTATAGATATTATAATATTATACATATTATAATATATTACTATTATTATTATCATTATTATTATTATTATTATTATTATTATTATTATTATTATTATTATTATTATTATTATTATTATTATTATACTTGACCATCGTCGGAGACGAGAAAAAACATGGAAAAAATACTAAAAAAATAAAATAAATATATCGAAAAATTTCCAAAACGAGTATATAATAATATCAACACTCGTATTGTCATTGTCCATTAGCTATATATATATATATATATATATATATGGTATGGTTTAGGGTAGATTTTTGGACGGGGCCCGTTTAAATACATGTACCTACATTATTATTGTGAATATGCGCGCATCATTGTAAAAAAAAAAAAAATCTCTCTTTCTTACGGCGAAACGGTTATTCTATCGTGAATATAATATATTAAAAAGATTGCATAAACGTTGACACGACGTATAGAATTATGTATGTGCCAGGGAGTTTAAAAAAAAATCTCGTTTTTTATCATCACTGCATTCAGAAATCAAGTCAAATCTTGAAACAAAAAACATCCAGTGATATCCTAACCTAATATGTACATAATATTATAGTATAATAATTATATTCCATTCTATTCTATTTAATTTTAGTCGTTCGATGCCTATATAATATGTAATGCGCACACGATTGGTTCGTTTTATGATATTCGTTTTTATCCCATTTGAAAAATCACGATTTTGCCGTTATATACGAAACGATCGTTTTTTCGTATTATTTTCAACAGCGGTTATAAATACAATATAAATACGTGAATATAAACAAAACTTTTAGAAAATCATTTTTAAAATTACCGCCCGATTGCCGTTTAACGATATAACCCAGTGTGCATGACGACGACACATAATATACTATACAATAGGTATACGTATTATTATTATATATTCCGAACACGTGCAACAAGTGGTGGCGGTGGTCGTCGCCGTCAGACCGGTCAGTGATAAAATTTTAATACTTAGCGCCCATTTTCCCGTACGTATAGTGTTGTACGTTATAATAACCATACAAGTATATAATATATTAATATATTATTGTTCTTATAAATATATTGTATTATCATGTAAGTTTTCCTCCTTGGCGAGTATACCGCAGGGTAATTTTTATCGCGTCTTGTAGTCATTATCTCATATTATTATAATCATTCAAAATATGGAGAAAAATTCATTTGGTGGCAGTGTTGTATAAAATTAAACACGCTCTTTCAGGAAAGATTCGACAGGAGATCATTAAACCGTTGTAAATCAAATTCATATACACTACTCTTTATTTATTATTTTCCAAAACATCACGATATAAATTAGTATAATGTGGTATATAATATTTTTTATGCATATATTAACGATTGAAAATTCAAGGACGGGTAAAGTCAACGATACAATTAATTAACTACCTACATATAGTTAAGGTAATTCGAACATTTTTTTTAAATAGTCACGAGTTAAAAGTTGATTATTTACTGACCTACATAATACTAGTTAAGAAGATGTTACACTAGCATTTGTTGTCTCTGTCTATCTAACAGATAATATAGAAAAATCACACTACGCAGAATTGAAGTTTTGGCGTTTAGGTTAAATTTAGAGTATAAACACCTATTACAAAATTTAAAGCGAGGAATATTTTCGAGTGAACCTCATGGGCATTTTGTAAAATATCGTCTGACGAAAAAGTTAAAGCTATTTAA
>JAIPRL010007850.1:0-22060 GCA_025469235.1 Pemphigus obesinymphae | reverse complement strand
GCTTAAGTTTGGCGTCCCCTTTAGTATATAGTCCCCTTTATATTTCTAAATGTTTAATTAAAAGTTGAGACTGAATTTGTTCTTTTGTACATAATATTCAAAAATTAAATAAAAAAAGTTTAAAAAATGGTATTTAGTTATACATTGTATGCAAGATCTATATTATAGAAAAAGCTATTTCGATTTTTCTTTGTTCTCCAGACATTCTCTCCTTGGCTGGAATATAGTATAATTAATATGCGTGTTTTAAAGTTATAACCACAGAGTATGTACATTATACATAATAATAGGTATCTCATATACGTCCGTGATAAATTTTTACAAATTAGGTCAATAATAACATGGATTAAAAGTTAAATTTATACAAATATTTTAAAAAATATTATGGTACCTACTGGTTCAGGGGACGCCTTTTTTTTGCATTAGCTATATAGTCCCCCCTGCAAATACATTCCACTTTAACCACTGGTGAAAATGTAGGGTCCCGATTAGGTTAAAAGGTAAATTGTATCAGACAGTGGTGAGATAGACGGAGCGACGGAGGATTCAAATCCTAAATTTGAATCACGATAAATGTGAATGAGTGGAACGTGACTAGAGTTGATATGCCTAATAAGAAATTTGTAAATTTATGAGATATAGTGTACTATTGGGTGGCTTCAATAGTAGAAAAACCAATTGAGATTGGATTGAGATGGCTCAGGGGTATTTTAGTTGAGGGAGGGCGGGGGTTAATAGATATCAATATAATATGTGGTGGACGTGTAGAGGATGCAAGAGATCGAGTCACGTGCAGGATAAGGGTGGTCAACCCCGAATAGCTGAGAGAGAAGAATGTATAATAATATCGTAAATTAAGTATACCTACTTAATCTATGACAATATACATATAGGTACCTAAGAGAAAACATGAAATTAAATGTGGATATACTGATAAAACTGTATATTTTATAGGCCCATAGCGAACTGATATGTAAATGTTATCAAATATCCGTAAGAAAACAAAAAGTACAATACTACAATATGTACATTAATCGACAGACACGTGCAGCGACTTTGTGAATCAAAATGGAATATATCTTATAAATAAAAAAAGCGATAACCAAGTATAAAATAGGTACTGAAAATGAAACGCATATTCGTTTAACATACCAATATAGGTAGGTACCTACAATCAATTATTAAAACTTCTATAATAAGTAGGTATGCTACAAAGAACTCTGCAAAAACAATATTTATTTTTAAACTTGAAAGTTTTTCAATTTATTCTCGCAGCCCACCGGTAGGTTGCGCAGTGAAGTTCTACAGGTAAAACACGCATTAGGAGGGTTACGTATCGATTTTTTTATACAGATATTTTAAGTAGATATATCTGTATCAAGGTAGATACTCAATCGAATATAATATGTATATAATATTTATACTTTCGACGTGTTATATAGTCATTTGTAATTTTTACCGAAATTCCCCGAGGCCTAAACGATAATATGTCTTTAAATTATTAAATTTTTTTTTCCTCTTGAAAAGCACTAAAAAACGTATCTTCACAAAAGTCAAAATAATTTGAAATGTTGAAAAAACAAAAAAGTATTTCCCAGTGGTGTTTTTATAAATATAAAATCAATTTTAAATTATTAATATACCTATGTACCTATATAATGTATCTACGATATACGAATACTATCTACGATCTACCTACGTATACGCACGATACCATTTAAAATTCGGTTAGGTAATAATATTATTAAAGTATTAGGATAGGTTGAATTAATAAAAGGTCAGTCAATAGTGTATATTTTCTTTCTCTGGGGGAAAATTTATAGTATAGGTACTTATTCACTAAAATCTTAAACAAAACCCCTATGTAGATAGGCATATTAAAGTACTTAATGTCTTTTAAATATTTGTCTGATATAGACCCGTTAAAAAATTTTGTTTTTATAATATGGATAGTTAAATAGTGATAACCTACAATACTATAATAGTTATGCATTTATGCGATACGGTTTTTTTTTACAATACCTACCTAGTCAAAATTACAATTATTCATTTATATTTTTGGATATTTTAAAACACTTTTAGATAAGTATTATAAAATATTAGTTTAGTAGTAGTAGAACACGTTTAGTATTCAGAGGATGCTCTACACCACCCGATTTTTAAGGGGTTTTGTATAGGAAATTTTTTTGAAAATATATAATTTTTTCATATTTAAATATATGAAAACTAAACAAATTAAAAATATTTGAAAATAGACCCGTGCCAGTACCGTTTTTTATTGTTGTGTAATACTGTAATCACGATGATCTTTATTTTAAAAAAATATGTTTAATCAATTCAAATGCTGTGCAAGTGAAAAAATAAATAAAATTGTACCTGCACCGTTTGAAAGATTTTTAAAAATTGTAGGCATAAACAAATTAAAAATATAGCTTAGTAAAAAAGCGTAAGTATTTGGTAAGTATATAACTATATAGAATATAAAAAATAAAACAATATTTTGAAAATCGAATTCCAACAAAATATAAAAAAAAAAATTCATTATTTAAACGGTGTACAATTTATGTCTCAATATTTATTGTAGACTTAATAGCATTTGAATTACGAAGTACTGTAATTTCACTATGAAAATTTGTGAGTGTTGCGTCTTTTGAGGTTCTATATATAATAGTAAATTTTTGGAAAATTTAAATTTATTAAATAAAAATGTTTAGATAAAATTTTTAGTTATAACACGATATTTGTTAAAAATATGTTATGTCATAAAGCCATTTTTAGATTTACCTATACTTGTTTTAAAATATGGATATGACAACATTACAGAGACAACAGTAATTTCAAGGTCTTATAATTTAAATATATATTTTTTATTTCTTCTAATTCACTATAGTTATAATTTTTTAATAATTAATAAGTATTTGAAAAACCGATAATATATCTTATAATATATGTTATTCTCTATCAATTTTATAATAAGTAATTTAACTTTAAAATGATTTTTTAACGCCTTTATTCGTTTATTTTGTGTGATTATATTCCTATAACTAAAAATAATAAATATAAATTTAAGTACCTATAAATTGGGTATTTTCTGTTTGTTAAAATAAATCAATGACTTTTGAATTTTGAAGTAATTACAAAAACAGCATGTTCAATGCTTGATAAAAAAAAGTTACAGAAGTAGGTTATAGGTAGGTATTACTGGAATATGCAGTAGAATAGGTGAGAGATTTTAAATTAAAATTAACTTTACATAGGTACCTACAATATTTTAAGATATGAATAATTTACGGTTTTTACTCGAAATCCAAATTTATTGACAATTTCAAAAATAATTGTCCTAACGAACGAACGTATAGTCTGTATACTATCGGAGATTGAAATAAGTACCTACCTAATACCTACCTATTAAAGGAGTTCAAAATTAAACCTATCGAATTCGAAGACTCTAAAACGATAATAACGGTAGGTAAGCAATAAGCACTAAATACGTGTAAAAGTGACGGTTAAAACCTCCGAACTGAAAAACAAAACGAAAAAATGTTTAATTGTTTAACTGTACATAGCTTGACTCATTTTGCAGGCGACCTATAAAAAGTGATGACTACTTATAAGTATTTATGTCTTGCGGGGGGGGGGGGAACAATATTTTTTACAAAGGTACATGGTTTTAGAATCTGGCGGTATAATAATTATATAAAGATAGATCGTATATAGGTATATATTATTAGTACCTACTTAGTTTGGAGGAAGGCGCGAAGGGACGGAATACCCCTTATTTAAAAAAATGTTTTATTGTGCCTACTTCTTCTACATAACAGGACGCTATAAGAAAGAGAATAATAATGATTATATTGAAATAGAGGAATACCTATAGTATAGGTACCTATATTTAAACACTTAATCACAAGAATTGACCACGAAAATTTGTTATATTGAGATTACAAACATTACTACAGCCCTGTCTACGACTATAGGTACATACATTATGTCCTTTTTTACAAGATCAAAAATCCAATTGATAACTACATTTTTGTGCGTAATGGATGCAATCTCAGCTGTTCTGATCCAGAGATTTGGGCACAATCGAATTGTCGATATTTTAATGATAAAAGAAAAAAAATGTTCTCAGACTGTAGTCATAGTTAAGAAATCAAATTTTTACACAATATAGTAAATTCTACTGTCCCGTCGTTCTTTTAAAAAAAATACAAAATCTTAAAAAAGTCATTACTTTTGTAAAACTATTTTATTGGGGATTTTTACAGATTTTTAGCATAACACCTGTTCTATTTACGCAATCGAAAATAATTTGAATGTTTTTTCAATTCGATTGTTTTTAAATCAATACCTAGTTTTATAAGCAATCCAATAAGTCGATACCTAGTTATATCGATCGGTTGTGTCCATCTCTGTTCTAATCATAATAAATATCTAATAATAATTATTGATAAAGCATTCTACATTTCTATATAGTAATATATAAGTATTATGTTGTACGGCAAAAATAATGACTTTATAACACATCAGCCGTTCAAGTCGCCCTCGCTCGATCCTATAGGTAGCAGTATGACGAAATGACATGGTATGCCAGCAACACGAACGAATTTGAGAACGGTACGAGTTGTCATGGAATAAAATATAATTTATCAATTACGCCAAGACATTCTGACGTCAGTCGGTCTTATCGCAGTCTTTTCAATATAATAATCTATAAATAAGTTTAATGTTTACAGAGTTGAACACGAGCGTCTCGGGCCCAAACTTGCGCGATCAAACAGAAGCGTTTCCACATTTTATCAGATTTGTGTCAGAACTCTAAAGTGTCACTTGATTACGTGCGGATCTAAGGTTCAAAAAAAAATGTTATTTATGGTGTAAAATGTCCCGATACATAGTGTAATAAGTCGTTAACAAACAAAAATATTCTTATTTACAAGTTCTTTATTTTCTTCATACATTTATATAAGTTTTCGTTTTCCTGCTAATATTTGCAAGAAAGAGTTGCTAGTTTTATTAATTTCAGCAATTTTTTCCTCAGTTACTTCACTTTTACTAGCGATAAAGTATGACAAAATTCCTAAACAGACTTCTAACCGATGTTTTTATTTGCAACAACTCTCCATGTTCTTGGTCTGTATTTCTTTTCACTATTAGGTTTATTTTAGCTGGAGGAACAGGAATATCTGCTGTATTTAGAGTTCTTTCATAACTAAAATGTTTGTTAGACTACACATTTTAGCTGTTCCTTGCTATTATCATCCATCACTCACTTGGAAATTAAAAATTATATATATACCTACTAATGTTGTCGTAACTTAATACGCTCGTTTTTAAAATTGTTGTATTTTTTTTTTTTTTTTTTTTTTTTTATCTGTTAAGCGATAAACGTGATTAACACAAATCTGATAAAATGTGGAAACGCTTCTGATTGGTCGCGCAAGTTTGGACCCGAGACGCTCGTAGTTGAATTTGTTTAATCAAAATAAATAGTAGACGACAATAAAATGATAATAATATTATGATAAGTGGACCGCGAGTGACTTATATAATATACCATGCGCAGAACTCGGTTACCGGCATACCACACGTTATTTCGTCACGGGTATACAGCCGGTCTATATATATATATATATATAGTGGTCGTATAGCGCGAAAACAAAGGTTCGGCCCATTCGGAATTTTCGAAATATATAATCTGAATTGATTCAACCCGTACGGGACGCTGTACGTGCCTGTACCTATACATACGCTTCCGGGCGGTGGCATTGACCTAAACTGTATACACCAGCGGTGGCGTGTGTACTGTAACAATACGTAGTGCACCTTATACGGCGGCCAGGCGATCGGGGTCGCGCGCTCCGCCGGCAGAGGGTAAACGCGCCCGCGCAAGCGTCTCCGCCGGTCGTCACGACAACCGCGCCGCCGTCGGTGTAGCGTAGGTATACTACTCGCCGTGTCACGCGGTCCCTTCGAAAATGGATTTCCCGGCGGTACGGCGTGGACGCCTCCTCCTCTTACCAGATGTTGGCAGCGGCAGAAGATCGGCTTCTGCGGCGGCGTCTCCCCGCAGCTCCGTCCCTGGCGCCGACCGGGGGAAATCGCGCGCGCGAGCCAATAACCTAACCTCAAATCATCGCGCGCGCGTTCTTCCGCGGCCCCTTCGTCGCGCCCTATCCACGAAAGAAGAATGCAAACGCCTATATATACGCGTCGAGTCCTTCGTGCAGCGGGGTCGTTCAACCTTCATCCGGCAAGTTCGAGGGGTTGTGCTATCTCGATCCGACCGTATTTACACGTAGCGTGTGTGTGAAAGGTCCCATGTATACACTACTGCACCTACGCCTTACAATAATATTAAAACCATATACCACGTATACAATACAATATACGATAATCGCGAACATATATTATATTATATTTGCCACAAATACTGCAGTTGGACAAAAAAAAATATTCGAAAAAAGGACGCTAAACGACGACAACGTTTAAATCACGATTATAATCATCATTATGCCGATTACCCAGATCACGAAAAGGCCCTTTTCGCCGAAAAACGCGCAAGGCTTTTCATAGTTTTCATGTTGTTTCATAAACAACGGCTTGTATTTCACCTACCTGCGCGCGGCCTGTACGTAAATGAGAATAACGGTGGGATTGGATTCGCAATTATTCTTACCGAGTTTGGATAACTACCCGTATAAATTATAAAGCGATCTGATCCCGGGCAATTTAATAATAATACACGAGTAACGGTAGGTATACCTACTTATAAATACAGTCGATCTTATAGATAAAATCACGATGTAATTGCTGTATTGAGTAGTTTGCATAAAATCCTATTTTTGTTAAAAAAAAAAAGAGAAATTAATTTAGAAACTCGCAGAAAACAACATTTTCTGAATATCAATCTCCTTGTTGGAGTTTATCATTGAAAATGGTCTGACGGTTAACTCAAGTGAGGGATGAGGTCAGAGGCGGAAGTACGGCAACACTGTGTGGTTGTTTTGGGGTTACTGTCGTGTAAAGTTGCGCTCGGAAAGGCGCGATGAAGTGTGTACCGGTTTATTTTATTGATCATGAAAATGAAAATAAAAGACCAGCTCTATAATTATTATTAATATCTATATATAGTGTTCTCCGGTTATAAGTTCATTATTATCCACGCCGTGTATATAATACGATCATACGCTGCGATAATAATGTAAAATAAAATATTATGTCGTCGCATACGGTCGAGTAATTTCGAAAAAACAAAGGCAATATATTATTATATATATACATAGAATATAATATAGTGTAAATTGCGAGTAAAACGTTTTCCATAGAAAACTAATGCCCGTGGCTTACAATATATAGTTACGCGTGCGTATAGATTACGTGCTTATAGATGCATTTTAAAATTAAATTAAAAAAAAAAAAAAAAAAAAAAAAAAACAATAAAACCCTTTGGTGGAAGGCACTCGATATTATAGGCGCACTGATGACCTCCTTCGCCGAGGACTATTTTTCTATATAAATATTATGTACCTATATATATATACGCCGGGTGTAATCAAACGGCTTTTAAGCGACCGACGCCCATCAGAGTTTTATGAGTGTGAAAAAAAAATAATATGACGACGAAAAGGGTGTGACCCGTTCCTAGTGCAGAGAGATAGGCCAACACGGTTTTTTCATTACACTAATTCGATATCCGACACGGAATATAATATATATATATATATATATTATAAACATATAGTTCCAAGAAAATAGAAAACAGGTGGCCGGAAGAAACGGTGCATCGGAAAAAGTCGGGTAGAAATTCGTCGAAAATTTTTACTGCAAACAAACGGAGTTTTAAACACATATTTATACGCACCCTCTGTCTTGTATGCCATAAAAAGAAAATAAAAAAAATAAAAGCCAGTACTGCTTATACGTACTATGTAGGTATGATGCCTAGGTAAAAATGTCAATCTATATGTAAAATGCGACAAAAACCGACAGAAAACCGTCTATATCCGATATAATATATATATATATATATATATTTTAAAAGTCGTTTTTTTTACCTTCCGCTGATGGTTTCTTCGGTGTAGCGAACGGCAAATATGTGCGAGATGCGTTTCTCGTGATCGCATACGGAGAATATGACGTCCTTCCCGTGTACTCGTGTACGAATTTTGTTCCTGAAACTAAAATTCACACCGTTACATCACCACCGCAATAACAATAATAACAATAATACTATATACGGTAAACTGGGCAGTGCATTTCGTATATATATATATATTGGTACGATTACGCATATATTGTCGCGCCGACGTGAAAAATTCGCGTGAAAAACACCGCACCGCTAACGGTTTTTCGTGAATGTAAAAAAAAAAATGATATGAGGAGAATAAAGTTTTTAGAAACTCATCTTACATATCCCAAAGAGCACACACAAAATACGTACGTGTTTACATTTATGTAGACATATTACTAGGTGCAGTATATTTCGCAGGTACAGACGGCGGCGGGCCAATGTCCGTCCAATCTCTTCGGCCATCAACCCCGTCTCCTTTTCCGGTAAATATATGGCGACATGTTATAATTTACATTCCGTTTTTATCGTTATAATCAGCTATAATATATTGTATAATCTACTGATAATGAAGTGGTCGTCGCAGAGGCACACGTTCACATATATATATATGTATAAATATACTATGACGTGGTATTATGCGGTTTGCCTGCCGCAGTCCGCCGTTCGAGTCACACTGAAAACGTTTGCAAAATGAAAAAAGGAAACGCGGGGCCGTCGGCGTTCGCGGAGATATATACGCGTCCGTCGTGCCCGGTCGCCGGCATTCGCGCCGCTAGGGGTGGCGCGCGCGAGGGTCCCCGCGCGTTCGCGTATATCCCGCATTTTCCGCCCCTCCAACTCTCCTCTACGGGAACGCATTGCGGGTGGAATCAATAGCGCCGGACGGGAGGGGGCGGCGGCGGCGGCAGCGATGATACACTTTTCCCTTTTTTCCTCCCGGTCTTCCCCGCGCATCTCTCCCCCCCCCCCGGCATTCTGAACGCTATATACAATAGGGGAAGGTTAGGTGGTGATGGAGGTTGGCCACACCCTTCGGGTATACACGCGACCCTTATATACGCTACTGCACCCCCACCCTCACCCAACCATCCACCCTGCGCCTGCCTTCCGACTCTTTAGTGAGAGTGTATATATAAGCATATATATATATATACTCACTCAGGGTGAATGAAAATATTATGACTGTTGTACACCCGCGCGCGCGTGCACTTTTCTGGCGACCGCGCGGTCCCTTCCATTATTCATAATTAATTTTTCCAACGCGCACACGGCAAGCGATGGAGAGGCGGCCGCGGTGGAGAGATTTCGTCGGAGCGATATTTCGCCGGCGGAATCCCTGCGGAGCTGACAAGGCCCCTCGTACTATATCTGTACAATGTATAGTGTATACATACCTACACTATACATCATATACATACCGACGATAATGTACAGAGGTGTGTATATATATATATATATATAAATAGACGTATAATAGACCAACAATAGTAACGGTTAAGTATATAATATTATAGAACTGTATATAGATGTAGATGAGTATGTATATAGATGGGTAGTATTATATTATAGGATAGACGTTATATTGTGTAACCCTCGGGATTGATTGATAGCCGCCAGAGACTTTGCTATAATATACGTATATATATATATATATATATATATATATATGTCAATCTATATTTTTGAAATATAAAACACTCCAGCAAAATACAAATTATACAAAAAAAATTGTAAATGTCCGGTGGGTAGGGAGTGGAAGCACTTTGCTCGTCGGGTGGGGTACTGGTGGGTGGACACTGAAAATATTGAATTTGAAAGCGATGATAAATCATATTTCTTTCGGTAAAACGATTCTGAACGAATCTTATCGGTGCGTGTATATCATAACACGAGTGTTACTAATCTTACTGCCTCAGTCCCTTCCCTCCTTAATACATTAGTCCAGTCAAAATAGACATTTAACTTCGGAATAATTCGCATAGAGCTGAAAATTGGTACACGCCTCAAGTACCTCATCACAAATAAAATTTCAAAAGTCCCCATCGATCCTATTGCTGCTAATTTTTTTATTCAAGGTCAAAGGTCACAAAAATAGGTTTTTTTTTTCATTTATCTCTTAAAATTTAAAATACATTTAACATTACACTAAAAATACATGATGAATTATTACTTATAGGTAAAAAAGTGAAAGAACAATTTTTTCAAACAATTACTTGATCTACAAATTTTGTCTAAGCTGTTTTTACGAAAACACTTAAATTTTAAGAGATAAATGAATAAACCTATTTTTGTGATCTTTGACCTTGAATAAAAAAATTATCAGCAATAGGATCGACGGGGATTTTTGAAATTTTATTTGTGATGAAGTACTTAAGGTGTGTACCAATTTTCAGCTCTATGCGAATTATTCCGAAGTTTGCATGTTTTTTTTTGTCTATTTTGACCCGACTACATGTCCGAGACATCTCAATCTATTCTCCCATATTTTGTCAACTATCGAAGCTACTCCTATACTACCTTATACTCGCGCATCACTTATTTTATCCTCTCTAGTCACTCCACTCATCCATCTTACCATTCTCATCTCTGCTACACTCATTCTCTGTTCTATCATTTTATCTACTGCCCAATATTCTGTTCCGTACAGCATTGTAGGTCT
This sequence comes from Pemphigus obesinymphae, assembly GCA_025469235.1. Classification (NCBI taxonomy): domain Eukaryota; kingdom Metazoa; phylum Arthropoda; class Insecta; order Hemiptera; family Aphididae; genus Pemphigus; species Pemphigus obesinymphae. Next base: position 11,327 of record JAIPRL010007850.1, on the reverse strand, counting down.
CACTACTGTCATATAAAATGTACCTATTAACCTAACTGGAATTCTTTTGTCGCACAAGAAACCTGACGCTTCTCTCCACTTCATCTATCCACACTTAATCTTGTATTTCATAGCCTCTTCAAAGCTCCCATCTTTCTGTATGATAGACTTTAAATACTCGAACCTCTCAAATTCTCCCATTACATCTCCCACTCAACTTAATTTATTGCCTTTCCCTATTTTTTCTATGTTTCCTTTCACCAAAATCATACTCCATATATTCTGTTTTACCCCTACTAATCCTTAGTCTTTTAGTTTCAAGAGCTTCCCTCAATTCTTCATGTCTACTATTCATTTCTTTGGAATTCTCTTCTATCAGCACTATATCAACTGCAAACAGCACGTATCATGGTACTTCACCATCCTACTTTATCCTTTTTTATTTCATCCATTACCAGGGAAAATAAGTAAGAACTCAAAGCCGAACTTTGATGCATTCTCACTCTGACCCTAAAATCCTCAGTTTCTCCACACAGACTCCTCACTCCTCACTCTTATACTTGCCCCTTCATAGGTACATGTCTTCAATTACGTTCACATACACCTTTAGTAATCTTTTCTTCATTAATGCCCACTTTAAGATCTTCCTAAGAACTCTATCATAAGCCTTTTCGAAATGAATAAATACCATACACAATTTCCTAGAATTTTTTTTTCTAAAACCCAAATATGAAATATATTTTATTATAATATAATATTGTGTATTCTGATTCAATTATTGAAATTCATAATTAATTGTCTTCAAAGGAGTGCCTTTTATGCACTTGAATATGGTATAATATAGTTGCTCATATCTACGCGAGCATTTAGGAGGAATAATACTATTAATAAATAGGACGATTGCAAATCTTCGACATTTTAAATATAGGTAAGTATGTACAGAAATTAGCATCCATAATTTTTAGCACTTCCCATTTTTAATGGAAAAGGGAAACGTTTCAACTTATTTAATCATAATTTAAATGTGTATATTGAAAGCAAAAAAATGATTTATGAATAATGTCTATGACAATATACGATTTTGTGTTGAGTGTAAAGTTTTCAAATTTATACATCATATATTGTATTGTTTAAGATTCAAATGCCCGTTTGCATAGTCAGCACTTTAGGTATCACTTAAAATGGCTGAGGTGTCACCTAGCTACGGAGTACATAACCTCCATTTAACATGCCCCGTAAAGTTTCATAGCACAGTCAAAATTGAAATGTACCGTAGTTAGATATTACTTAAATAAGTAATCCTTAAAGATAATTTTTACTTCCGTGATATTTGAGAGTTATCAGTTGATATTTCACTATCAGTGGTATGGAGTTTGAATTTTATTATTAAATACGTTTTTTACGTTTTATTTTATAAAAGTGAAATATGAACAAAATAAAAAGAGAAAGAGGTCCCAATTGGAACTCGGAAGAAAAATAATTTTTTTTAACTGTTTTTCAAAATATAAACATGTAATTGAAGACCCCAAAAAAGATTTTTCTTCAAATAAAAAGAAACATGAAGCTTGGTCAAAAATAATGATCGAATTTAATTCATATGGCTAAGTCCAAAAGGTAATTTGTATATAACATATTTCGTTAATTATACTAGTACCTATTTATGATTATATTGTTAAATGTTGTTATAAAATATTTACAGAATGAAATTAAAAAATTAAAATATTTGTTCAATATAGGTACCTACACTTGTATGAAGATAAAATTTGATTTCATAATATAATTAATTAGAGGAGTTAATCTTCAAAATTTACATGTTGAACCGAACTTTTAAGTTTTGATGCCAAACTCGAACAAACTTTAACACTTTTTAAATTTTTTTTTTGCAAAATTTGACAATTATCAACTTAAATAATCAAAAAAAAAGGTCATCAATTTCGGCAAAAAGGTTAATGTTCGAAAAAACATAGATTTGACTATTTACTACTTAAGTTTTCGGGACTTTGGAACCCGAACCAAACTCTTAAAATTCGGTTTTATTTTTTGAACTTCGAACAGTCCGCTCCACCTCTATAAATAATATTATGTAAAATATTTAAATAATTCAATTGGATTATCCAGATTCCTGATTTACCTTCTAGGTGTGGGTTCATTATCAGAAAATCGCATAAAGTCAATGAACTCAAATAAATCATTCATATTTATTTTGCTATGTAATTACTGTGTAAGTGTATTACTCATACACTATGTAGGTACAATGATGAATTATTAACAATAATCAGAGTTTACGAGCGTACTGAGTGTGATCTATCCATTACTTAATTTTTAGGGAAACCTTAAGTAACAGTATAACCTTAAAAGTAACTATGCAATGCATTTTACGGAACTGTGCTTAGGTGACACTTAAATTGGTTTTAAATAACACTTAAACGACTATGCGTACTGTGGTAAAAGTTTAATTGACAGATAATTTAAAATTCCACCTCATCCTGTAGAGTTTTATTATTTTGGATTTCCTGAAAAATTATTAAACGTTTACCTGTGCGCTATTCTTAACCTCTTATTACTCTTATTTGAATTAACATATTTAAATATAAAAAAAAAAACAATAACACATTTTTCTCCTTCCAGTATTACGCCACATTATTATTGTATTATAGATATATAAAATAATATGATAATGGCGAATTTAACAATGTTCCTCTCCACCATGTAATTGCCATTTCTAATCTAAATATGATTACTGTAAAAAAAAAAATATCATTACGGTCATTAGTCATTACATTAATATATAGGTATACCTTTAGTTTCAATTTTAATTATATCAAATTTTACTATTAGAACCTAGAGGTGAGTAATTTAGATCATTACCATGCTCTGACTATTTAATTTAAATACACGCGATTGAAATTAGCTGAATTTATATAATAATATGTAGTCATTTTTATATTGTCTTTCATTTGGATTACTTTTTTCATGATAATTTGCAGGTATGTTAATCTGGAGTTACTTTTCTACAAAATGTATGTACCTATACAAATTTTTATTCTTACTTATTTAATATATTTTTCACTTTTTTTTAATATTATATATTATAAGATATTATACAAATTTTTAACGATAAGGTGTTTACATCACGATGAATTTTATATTATAATTTAATAAAACGTGTTTTTTAGGCTCAATATTATTAATAATTATTATTTGATATTATTAATTTTATTAATTGATATTAATAATTATTATATAGGTAATAGTAATTATTACTTTAGATAATATATTTTCAAACGGAAATTATTATTATTGTTTTTTACCTAATTTATTATAATGTTATCATTACATAAATTCGAAAAAGATAATACCTATGCTAAATAAAAAATATACGAATATACAAATTATTAAAACGACGCTACACCCTCCATTTTTAAGGGTTTCTGTATAAGCAATTTTTAAGAAATGTTAAGAAAAAATAAAAATGTAATAAATGAAAAATGTTTAAATGAACTTTTAAAATATTCTATTAATAGTCTTCCGTATTTGTACCACTTTTTATTGTTGTGTAAACACGATATTTGTTCAAAAACAATAAGTAGATATAGCCATATAGGTATGAAAAACAAACGAAATGGCATTTTAAAATGGTTTTTGAGCTTAAAAATATTAAAAAACCTTTATTAATAAAAAAAGAATAAAATATTTAAAAGACAACATTTCGGATACAATTTCATGACTTTTTAGTTTTTACCTTTTTTTGCTAATTAATATTTTACAAAGCTATCTATTAAATATTCATTCATCTATAATTACTCCAATTATCCAATTTACATACATATAATTTGTGATACTATAATTTTTCACCCACTATAGCACGAGTAACGTATATTTAGCGCTGTATAAAATTTTCAGGCCTTAAAACCCAAAATTACGATTTCAGACTTGGAAACCTCAAAAAATTATTTTAATAAATAATTGAAAAAAAATTGGACAGGATGGGTGTGGACCCCATAAGTTTTTCAATTTGGGTAGATGCAAAAAAAAAAGTGGCTTGCTGAGTTTGATTACTATATTTTGTTATGAAAAATGATGAATATTGTGTCTCTTTACCAAAAGTGGTGGTGTTGGAAATCAACCCTTGGAAAATTTTGTAACTGTATTCTTTAATGACAGGAAGAAAACGATTTTATAATTATTTAATAGTTGCATAACTTATTTTTAGAGCTATTTATTTTTTTTTTTTATTGGCTTTTTGACTTCATAGTAATTTAAATCATATGTCAGCTGTACTATATTCTAAGCATTTTTTGAATGTTTTAAATGAAAAAAAGCTATCTATAATACAGCATATTGATCAAAATAGGTACATAATTATACATTTAATTAATAAAACATATAATTGTAATTAAAAAAAAAAAAATAGAATGTATTATAACATTTTTAGAATGGCGGAAAATTGTAAAATAATTAAATCTGTTATTGACTGTATCATTTGTTTGCAATTTGTCAGGGACCCCTCAAGGGACCAACGGCAATACAACCTGCCAATAGGAAATGAAATTGCTGCAGTATTCATTGGTAATGATGGCAACCTATCTAAATCATTGAACATTGTGATAGTATCATAACCCCAATGTCAATATTCATACAATTGCTTTCAGTAGTCAACATGTAGATCCAATGTTATATCTCCTATTCTTCCTACATGGTGAACAAAATTGGACTTTTTTAATGCCTCATGAAGGAGAACGCTGACCATAATAAAGTTACCATAAGGGAGTATTCATGTTATGGATTGGCTATACAATATAACAACCGCGAAAATCCTGACGAATTATTTAGCACAATTCATCAAGGTTATTTTCTATTACAGCAGTATGTTTGTTCTGAAACTAAAAACTTGATGTATACACACCAGGATGATGATTCGCATGCAGAATCTTATCGGAGTATAATGGACCGTCTAAACTTACAAAATGTAACTTTTGAGAATAATGTTGGTCATCATGTTATACTACCATCCACATTCTCAGATGGATCCCGTTGTATGCAACAAAATTACCAAGACTCAATGGCTATAGTGCGTAAATATGGTAAACCAGATCTCTTCATTATCTTCACATGCAACCCTGGGTGGCCCGACATTATTGATAACCTGTCCCATGAAATAAGGCCATCTTATCGTCCAAATATAGTAGCTTGAATATTTAACATGAAGCTGATGGACGATATTACCAAGAGAAATATTTTTGATAAAATTGATTCTTATATTTATGTTATGGAATTTTAAAAAACGAGGTTCGCCACATGCTCATATATTGGTCATACTGAAAAAAGAGTATAAGTTGAGGATTGCTGACGAAATTGACCAGTTTGTCCGTGCTGATGTCCCTGATCCAGTAACTGAGAGACTATTTATTGGTAATGTGGCCCAATGAATCTCAATAGCTCTTGCATGGCAAATGGTGAATGTACCAAGCATTTTCCTAAAAGATACACTGATGAGACACTTTTTCAGGATGCTAGTAGTTATCCTGCTTACCATCGCCCAACCAATGGTAGAATGGTACTGGCGAGAGGTCATGAGCTTGGCAACGAGTTTGTAGTGCCCTATAATCCATACCTTTTTCTAAAATATAATGCACATATCAATGTGAAAGTATGTTCAACCGCCAGAAGTGTCATGTACCTAAAAAGAACACGATGCTGTTACCTTGTGTATTCATGACAACAATGAGATTGACAATTTCATTGACACACTGTATGTCAGTGCACTGAAGGTGGTTTGGAGATTATTTCCTTTTCCTGTACACAATAGAAGTCATAAAATTGAACGTTTGGTTATCCACTTGGAAGCTATATATACTGTACTTTTCAGGCGAAGAGAAATAATTCAACATATAGATCGTGCGGTAAATCATGATACAACTTTGGTGCATTTTTCAAATTAAACACAGCTGACATACAGGCTCATGAGTTTTTGTGTACCGAGGTGCCTAACCATTATTCTTGGAACGAGAGCATGGACATTGGACATAGAGAAGGAGATTAATGTTGATTTTATAAGGAACATGGAAGTTAATAAGTGATTATGTGGGTGTGTGGTCTGTTTTCCAATTTTTGTTTATGTACCTTTGTTTGATTGTTGTGTTTTTATTTTTGTTAAATTTTAGGTTGATTCAAAAGAATTGTGCTGTTTTTTTTTTTGTTTTTGGTATTTTTTGTCTATTGTAATTTTTCCTTTGATCCTTTCTTTGTTGCATTCTAAAGTGTTGCATTTGATAATGAAATGGGAATGTTGTAGCCCACGGGTAATTTTTTTTATAGTTTCCAGCATCCATGGTCCACAATCATAATTGTTTTCTTGAATTGATATAGTTCCCTTTTTAAATTTCCATTTGAGTGCTAACTGATAGCTATCGTAATGGGTGATTAAGTTAGATTGAAGGTTTGTTGTCCAATACTTATTTTTCAAAATCAGGAATAGGAGCCGTTTTTTGAATACCTATATAGGTTTTATCCATCGTTTCACCCCTTTTGTGCCCGGTTTTTAAAAAATTTTCAATTATGAGGTAACACTTGGCAATCTGGTACTTGGCTATTGATTATTTTTAAATATTGATCAATGATTAGGTCTGAATACCATGTTCGGTCTTCATCCTCAGAGTTTTGGTTATTTATATTTTTGAAATTTTGAAGATGTCGCATGAAAAATAAAGAGCGAAATGTGGTCGCGATTTTGTCCAGACACAGAATTGTGTTCTTTTCGAGAATGTTGATATTTGACATTTTTTATAATGCTATCTGCTAAAATATATTCTTAATATCTGTGCATTTGATATACTTTGTATATTTATTTTTTTTATACTGATTTAGAAATTTGTATTGTCATCATTGTGTATTTTCCAGTGTCTTCTTTGGACTTTGTCCGGTGATATGCATTGAGATATTTCGTTTTCGTGTTAAGTGAAGATGATATTGAATGATGTTTTTTTTTGTTTCTTATAGATTTCTTGTGTTTGTGTTTATTTTCGTCTGATTATTTTGGGAGTTTTATGTACATATGTTGGGATTTTATTGTATCGGATTTTTGTATAGTATAGAAATATTAATAATATTATGTAAAAAAATTATAGGTATGTATATACTATATATGAGTGTATGATATTGGTATATCATTTACGATGTGATGTGTTAACAATTGTTCATGTGCTCTGTTTAATTCTAATAAAATATTAATAATAATAATTAAATTAATGAGGTAGTAAATTTATTATAATCTAATAATATAATAATGATATTTGTTAGATTAGTAGTTGTAATAATACAGTAATAATAATATAATGTTGTTATGTGATAAGAGTAGGTAGTGAATCTAGTTTTATGAATGATTTATTACATAAATTTAAAATTGTAGTTTTTTCACGACTATATTTCCAAATCTTGCAGTAAATTATGTTGTGATATTTGTGATATGTGTGTATAAATATGTTTATTTGTATTTTTTATAAAATTATTTCTATTTTATTTGATATAAAGGTATATAAACATTTTGTTAATGTTACATCTGTAACTGGATCATGTAAATATGTACAATTATGATCTAAATTACAAATTAGATTATATGCTTCATTTAAATAAAGAAGTCTCTCTTTTTTTATGAAACCTTCCTATTTTAATTTCACCGAGAATTATTTTTATTTTTTTACAATTTTGTTAGATATTTTTAAATACAAATGTCCATTATTATAATTGTAGTACGCAGTAAGTGTGAGGATCTTACAATTAATATTGAGATTCTTAAGAATTGTATTATGCATATCTCTATTCCAGGTAATTATGATTGGAGTGTTTCCATTATAATTAAGGTAAGATAATATTTTTTGTTGTGTAAGGGAGCTGTGTTTTCTACAAAAACTAAGTTCGAGCTCATTCATATTTAACATTATTTTTTCTGGTTTATTTTTAAAAATTATGTTGATATTGTGGATAACTTGTTGAATTTCGTTTCTTTTTAATTTATAATTTAAGGCAGGATGTTTCTGGATTACTATTAGGTTTCCTTGTAGTTTTTATGTGTGATCAGTGATCACTAATGAATAAATTCAATATTACGCCTGATATGAGGACAATATCGGATTTGTTAAACCACTTAAATTAAATTTTGTTGTCTATTATGTCTATATAAAGAAAAATTAAATATAATAAAAATGTGGGGTTTTTTATATGTAATGTGTATCATATGGGAATATAATTGTTTTATTGTTTTTTTATATTATTATTTTATGAGGTTTTTTATTTCAAGATGATTGATTTGTTTGCAAATATGTTTTTATGTTTCAGATTTTGTTTTTTGAAATGCGTTTTTGATGGTTTGTTTCATATTATTTATCTAATATACTTATTATGAATGATTGTGAGGTTGTTTCATAATGAGTTAGGTATACTCTCCCCATCTCATTACTCATTAGGTATTACTCCATTTAAATATTGTATATCTTCGAGAGCTTTTAGTATGAAAAAGTTATAATTAAAAAACATATTTGTTGGTTATTAATTCTAACGAGGTTTTGAGGTTATTTAATGTATATTGGTCTTTCGATATATATTTTGTCCATTCGTTTTTTTTTATAAAAGTATCAGTGATACATGAGTCATTCAAATATAATGCTAATTTGCCAATAAAAGTATTTGAATATTCTTGGGCTTGAAAATTTTGTCCTGAATAATTTTCATTGAAAAGTATATCAAAATATAAATTTTGGTTTTGAATGTTGAATTCTCTTATACTCAAGAGGTATTTTGAGAAATTGTTTATTGTGTTTGCCCAGATGTCCTATCATTGTTAAAAATACCGGATCGTATAAAAGTCTATATAAAAGTCTAGATATCACTATTATTTCCATAAATTTATTAGTACTTATAATATATAGAATTGTGATCCATAGAATGCTATAATTGTGTTACTAGATATGGAAATATTTCTGATAGGAAAAGTGCACGGAGATATTTATTTTTTGATAATTTGAGTATTTTTTTTCTGAAAATGTATAGCTTTTTGGGTTATTGTGAAATTTATTGTATATTTGTTTATGCATATTATCATTGATTATATATTACTATAGATTGGCCACCCGTATATAAAATTATATGCGTGTCGAGTGACGGATACTCCCTTTAAGCGCTGCGTTCTGTTGTTTAGTTATGGCGGATGGCATAGAATACGCCAGTAGTCACGTCGATTTTGGCGCGTCCGAGCACTGGAAACGGAGACATTTCAGTTATGATTGGAATTTCGACATTCGATTACATATTTTTATAATCATTAATCAGCTAATCGATTATCATTGCCGTATCAACATATCAACATAAACAAACACGAGGTTAGTAAAAAGAAAAAGAAATTTAGCAGGTCTCAAAAAAAAAATTTTAATAAAAAAATAATGGCTGAAATTCTACACTACCAAATATAGAAAATCTCTATCAGTTATATACCTATAATTAAAAAAAAATAAATAAATAAATTAAATTAAAAAAAAACACACATGTACCTTTCTAACAAAATACTCAACGTATATACTTATATAAAAAAAAATATATATATAAATTAAAATTAAAAAAAAAATTTAAAACCCAGAAAATGTACAAAAATATTCATTATACTCGTATATACTTAGGTATATATATATATATATATAATATAAACTAACACTTATTAACACAATATATTATTACTCATTATAAACCAATAATGTATCAATCATTATACATGTAAATTATACACAACAATTTTGATATCACAACTATATTGTTAAACTATTATATTCATCATGCACTATATAAAAATATTATGTATTTTATTAAACTATTATATCCACGAATGAACTATAAAACTATTATTTTATTAATCTATTATGCACTATTATATATTTTTCATATTATATTATATTATTATCTAATTGTTCTCAACTATATATTTATCATGCACTTTTAAAGCATATTTATTAAATATTTATTTTTAATCTTGTAAACAACTAGTACAAATAATTTTCAAATTATTATGAAAATAATAAATACAAAATGTACATTGCACAACAGCAATTTAAAATGACAAATTCATTATATAAACCAAGATTTCATGAAACATAATATATATTATATCAACCAATCATACTATTATATTTACCATACGTAAAAAAAATATGTCAAAAATTATTATATTATATTCCACTAGGACTTTTTAATATTGTAATCAATTATAATACAACTAATATTAAAAAAAAAAAAAAAAAAAAAAAACACTGTTAATTTTCAATGTATTATATATTGTGTGTACTACAGCGAGGGCGCTGTACAAAAACGACATTCGTGCGATTTGTCAATATATTGATAACATGTGTGTATATAAATATTATAATGTACTTTTAATATGCGTTTTAATAAAATATACAAATAGACAGGAAAGGCATGGTAATAACTATAATATCCAAATTAAATATAAATAAATACATGTGTGTACGTGTAAATATATGTATATGTGTGTGTGTATGGTGTATACAAACCTATCCCTATAAGGCTATAACTAAAAACCAAGCAGCCACGGCTAGGGTTGGCTATAAGACCAATAACACGTGCATAAATAATTAAACGCAAAGGGAGACAGCTAAAATGATCAAAAACTTACGACACAACTATTTTGGACCAATGGCTAAATTCGGCCAATGATCAGTCTTAAAATCAATATGGTGGGGATAAGATTCTCGGGAATTTTATGCCTTTATAAGGGCTTATTAATGAACGTCTCAGCGACACAGTTCAGTTCTTTTTTTCAGTTTTCATTATTATTGTTTTTTTTCCTTCAATCTTAATATAGCGTATCCTAATATAAACTCCAGAATATATATTATACATCTATCTATCAAATTCGCACTTTTTATATATATCAATCTTTTAACCATCAACCCAAGACAACCTGATTATCCACATCTGTGAACAATCTTCAGCCCGAGATCAGGTAGTGGATTTTGTGTATTGTGTATAAATATAGTATAACTCCATTTATTTTCATATCAAATGTATTATTTGATAAACAACGTAGTCGATTATCTGCCGAAGAATAGAATAGTATATATTATGCGGTAAATCTTCGGTTTACACCAATTGGTAATGGACAGAAGTAAGACATATTATACCTTCCATTCATTGACAATAAACCTTATAATATTATAAGTTACCTATTGTAAACGTTTTTCTCAACACGGAAACGTGCTCTAAGATAACGCTTCCGTAGATAATCTATGCTATAGTGATTTTAAGGATAAAATCGAACTCTCGCTTTCATACAAAGTTTCACTATT
>JAIPRL010007849.1:0-22061 GCA_025469235.1 Pemphigus obesinymphae | reverse complement strand
TATTTCTACATTTGATCTTCAATGTAATGTTAAACATAGGTAGGTACTGAGTAGGTATATAATTAATATTAAGAGTTATGTATACTACACCGAAGCTACGCTCAGAATCGTTTTATTGAATGCAATTGGACGAGCGAAGTGCTTCCACCCCCTACTGACCGGCTTTTTTTTTTTGTATTGGTCTAATATGAAGCTTCATCAGCTTACATTTGTGTCATACAACGTAGAATTAATATACGAAATTTTAGAATTGTTTTTTTTTTTATGCTTTATTGGGTCTTTTATTTTTAAATAAATTACTTCTATAGTTTTTTTTTCGTTATTAATATTTTATTTTATAAACTGTGTACCTATGTGTTTTAAATGTTTGAAAGGTTAATATTTGTTTTTATATCATCTGCGAGAATGGATCTTATCGGTTTTATATTATAATGTTTAATTTATCGATATGATCCGAATAAGAAATTACATATTATTAGTAATAATTTATTTTAAATTTTAAGTACCTAATTTTTTTTTTTATAATTTGTCATATTTTTTAAAAATAATTTTTAACCAACTGTACGTATAACCTTCATTATTATCTGCTAATATATTATATATTAAATATAACAAATAATACAAAATTAGTGTGTTAAATAATGAATTTTGTTAAATAATAATTAGTGTATTTTTTTTAGGATTTTCAGTACTTTTAGGATTTTTGGGGCCTTTTTTAGGATTTTTTAGTTCTTTTTTAATTTATAGAGCTTCAATATCTTATATAATAGATAATTCTATAATATATTTTATAGAACTTTAATAATCACCAATTAGATATTTAATATTTAATTATTTTAATATTTTAGTTTAGAAAAAGTTCCATAGTAAGAAAAAATATAATCAACATTAAATTGAACTTTTTCATACTAACAATGTTATAATTAATATAATTATATTAAGCCTACGATGTTTAAAAAATACACCATATGTCTTAGTACTTTATGGTTTATAACTTTACATAGATCGTGGATCAATGATATCGATACTAAATGAAATGGTAGAATAATTATATATATGGTTCACCAACTTTGGGAGAAGATTGAATAATTGTTATTTAACTCGATATTTTTTTACTCTTTATTGCTATTTAAAATGAAAATATTTGCATATTATATTCGAAAATGTTGTCTTCTTCTTAAATATATTAAAACTATATATTAGTGCAAAATTATTTAGTCTTTACAGTCCAAAAAGTACGAAACTATATTTTATGGCTGATTTCCGAAGATGTTGTCTATTAAGGAGTGGCGACATAAACGTTTGCTATTTTATCGTACAAGGAATTATTCTGAAATTCAAACGAGTAGACTCTTAGTTCTCTTGAATTTTAAATATGCATAATAATATATCGATTAATAATTTAGTAAGGGATATATAATATATATAACTAAATATTCATTCGTAGTAATAATTAAACTCATATTCTCAAAAAGTTTCTCAAAGTTAAATATTGCTAATAACTTTCAAAACAATTAAAAAATTAACTTTTATTGTACTCGTTCGAATTTATTATGTTAATTTAGATAGGTATATAAAAACTTTATTATTCTCATTTGAAAAAAATAGTTTATTTCACTACATTCTTTAAGTAACTCATATAAAACAAACATTAAAAGATAGGAAAACATTAGTTTTTAAGAAAAATAAAGTTTACCCGCACAGTAGTAATGTACAAAAAAAAAATTAGGGGAGGGGTGAGCAAATATATAGTGAATCCTCTTGTATATACTTTTTTGTTTCCTTTTATTTGGATGTATAATATATGTAATAATCAAAAAAGAATTCTCATAAATACGACCAAAGAAATGTAAATTGAATTACATAAGTTATTATACCGATCTGACTGTTATTTAGCAACATGAGTTACGCGAAAATAAATCCGAAAAAAAAAATACCAAATATTGTATAAATAAATTAATATCGCTGTGAATAGATATACTTGGAATTTTAACAGTATTGATTTTTTAACCTCGTAAAATATAAAATAATGGTCTTTAAGTTTTAATCTTAAATTGAATATATTATTTTTAAATAATTATAGTGTTCGGTTCCAAGTTGTATTTTTTTATTAACGTTTTGTTATAAATAAAGATAAATGTATATTATAAAAAATAATATATAAAATGAAATTGTGCCTATAATAATATGAAAAAACATTAAATTTTACCTTGGTAACTAAGGTTATTTAACTAGGTAGGTAATATAATTTTTTCCAATGTAAAATTTAGTTATATACTAGCTGAATTACCCGGCTTCGTCCGTGTGCAGTTTTGAACGAAAATGTAATTATTTATAATATAAATATTATAAGTATTTTAACTTAATTAATGATATTTAAAAATGATTCTATATATATATATATATATATATATTATTATTAAAATGATTCTATAAACATATTATTGTATCCTTATCTATTAATTCTATTATACTCAGATAGAATTCTGAATGGAGTAATGCACTAACAAATAACTTAAGTTAAAATCTCTTGATATACCACATTTAGAGTTTCATTTTGTGGTGCGCAAACTTATAAATAGTCAGGTTTTCCAATTCTAGAAGATTAGAAGATATACTACATATACAATTATTGTCCATGTGAGAAACAGTTTTTATCCAAATCTACTCAACAATGAGCTAATGTCTGACCTTGCGCTTTATTTATTGCCATTGCAAAACAAACTTTTATTGAAAACTAAACTTTCTGAATTTAACTGGAAATTCGTTGGGATATAATGGTATTTTCGGTAAAAATATTTTTTCTCCCTTAGCACATCCTGTCAAAATTTCAGCTTCAATTACTTTTTTTTGTAAGAGAAGTGACACGGAGCTTAGTCCCATTACATAACCTTTGAGAATTCAAATTTCTTAATAATATAATTGGAACTCCAATCTTTAATTATATTTTATGTGGAGGCATACCAGATGGTGTTTGGGAATTTCAGAACTTTGTAGAAAAATATATTGATTCTTCACTGTCGATAACGGTATCGACGAAAAGTAATTAATTTCTATTGCTTTAAATTCACTAATCATTTGCGAGTTTATTATATTAGCTCGATTATTAGTCATGGTTAAAATAGCGCGTTCGTATAACCATGCACTGCTTTGATTTTTTAATTTTCTAATTATAAATAAACTATAATTATTATAAATATAATACACCCTTTTCTTCCCCAACTCAGGCAAAAAATTAAAAAGTGGGGGCGACGTGGGGACACTCTGGAAGTATTTGGAACAACTCTGTCTTCAGAAACGTGGTACATAAATTAGGCCTGTTCTTTATTATTGGTCAATAATTCATGAACTTCTGATTTTTTTTAAAAATGATTTTAAAAAATATTGGTGGAAAGGAGGGGGTGAAATTTTGATGCTTATGTTATGATATGCGAAAAACAAAAATAAAATTTCGTCAAAAAAAAAAAAATTTCCTCGAGCCCAATTTCAACGACACTTACAGGGTTTAATTGTGAATCTAAACCATCCAGGGAATACACACATAAAATATTTATTATTTTAATTTATTTAAAATAATAAATATTATAATTATTTCAAATCAGTCCAGCCGTTCAAAATGAGTTCAGTGAGATACACAGTACACACATACAGACGATTTATATAAAGATTAATTTTTATTTTTATAAGAGTAAATACGTTTTTTTAATTAATTAATTTTGTTTTGTTATAGTTGAGATAATAGAGGCATTAACCGAAAAACATTATGTAGATTTTGAAATATTATAAACTCGTAAATACGAATTACACAATATATTATTTAATTTCATAAAATATTAGAGCATAATGTTAAATAAGTTGTCCTGTATTCAAATAAATCCCTTTACGTATATCTAAATATAATATGCAAAACTGGGTGACTTGTATATATTTATCTGTACTTGGATACTTTGCACGTACAATTTTGTCTTTAATTCGAGAATTTATATCCTAAATACAACAAAACCATGTATTTACCCTTTACATTATACTATATACGTATAAAGAGAGCGGACAAATAAATGTTTATTCGTTTTGTTTTAATGATTTTGAAGTTATAGAATCCCTCATCTTATAAAATATTCTTTTTCGAACGAACGAATAATACGATTATAATTTCATTTTTATATTTCTCTTGAAATTGTAAATTAGTAGATATAAATATATATAGGTATACGTAAATATGCAGAATGATACTTATATATTAATAAGACATTAACCCGAGAAGTGAAATTGGGATCTTCGAGCTTTTGAAAATGTTTATAATATATTAAAGTGTAATTAACATTTTATGAAAAAATATAAAACGTTATTATCCCCTCTAATATCTGAGCATAATATTTTTAGCACAGACAGGTGGTCGGATTTTAATTTTAAAGAGAAAACAATTTCGCTATAGTGTACGCAGCAAAGTTTCGATTAGGCGTGGCATTTCGTTAAGAATATTAAAAATTGCATTATAACTATGTAAATAAGAATTCATTATTTTTCTGTATTTAATAATAAACTTTAGCATTGTTTCATTAAGAGCAGTTTTACAATTATATATCATACAGAGTGTTTCTAAAGTCATTCAATTCAAGGGTAAACAATTTTCTCAGCTATTATTTTTATACATAGGCCTTTATAAATAATTAATTGACGTAATTTTTTTTATTAATATAACATATTAAATATAATAATTATATATATTAATAAAATAAAAATTGACCTAACCATTTAATTAATAATAATATCATGTTCAAATAATCGAATTAATTGTCCTAACGTATTTAAAGTATTTTATTACTTAATAATGAGCTATAGTAGCTATAGTTATTGGTTAGGTTAAGTATTTTAATGGGTTAAAGTTAAACATTATAAAAATACATTTTTAAAATAAATTGTATTGCATTTCAATTAGAAAATAAGTAAAAATAGGTATTTTTTTTTTTTTTTTTGTTATTTATAATTGAGTCATTTATATAAGAACAATGGCCTTTTTCCTGTAAGTTTTCCAAGAAACTTACAAACTTTTTTTTCTCTAGAGAAATATATTTTTTTTACTCACAAATTGTGATTTATAGAATACCTTTAAAAAGTTAAATGATTCAATTAAATATTCACTTTATAGTTAGGTATACATTTTAACAATTTTATACTAGACATAGGAATTTTTTTTACTTTGAGATATTAGGTCCATACTTTTATCAAACACTTGAATTTATTTTTTATTTTATCGTTTTTTTTTAAATACATTTTGTAATGATTATAATTATAATAAATCTCTTTGTATATTAGTTTATATAAATAATACATTTTAATTAGATAAGACGTATATTTAAAATATGTGGAATTTCAGGGTCCTTTAATCTTATAAATAATTTTATTTTTTTCATTTATTATTAATCAACGACCAACCGGGGCGTTATTTTACAAAGAAAAAGAAAAATATTATATACTGAAACAAATATAATAGTAATTAGAATGACAAAAGTATAAAAGATATTTTTAAAATAAATAACTATTAGTAAGGCGAAGCATTCTATGCAATAAATGGTTATTACCATACGACGTGGAGTGGAACGAAATATGAAAAAAATAATGGTCTCTAGTATGATGAGTATAAGAACACGGAAAGAAATTTTATAGAGAAGATCGGTCACATTAAGAGTGTTATTTAATAATAACACAAACAATAATAATAATTTTTGATAACTATTTCCCTCAAAAAATGTCCATTGAACACTAATAATGGGAATAGTTTTCAGAGGACTCTACAAGGGTATAAAAAGAAAATATCCAAACGTTTGAGTTAGAAAAAAGTTTTTATTACAGGTGTGCGTGACTTTATAAACATCCTATGCATAAAATATTGTCTTTGTTTTTCGTGTTTTATTTACATATGGTGTACATATGTATAAAAATATTTTTCAATAGTAATTATATTTCTTTAAAGTTTTATTTTTGCAATTTACAATATTTAAATACATAATCGGAGAAGTACATTATCTCGGTCATTTGTATTTGTTTAACACTTTGGTGTATAGAAAATATATTTTATTGTCTGGTGGGAAATTGTTGACAAAGCATTACCATATAATAATGTACCTATTGATGTGTTTTTTTTTTTAACACAATCCAAAAATACTTGACGAGTAAATATACAACCTTTCAACTCGTTATGAACATTTCCACCCTATTTCGAAATGACGTATTTTTTCCTTCACATATTAATGTGTTTTTACACGAAATACATGGGGGGTGATTCTCTTTACGTTTTACACTTGTTTTCAGCGCAGCCTAATTTTCAGTTTTTATGAATGATGAATATTCATATTTTTTAAATGTAACTTTTAGTACAATAATATTAGGTATAACATACATTTTTACGAACAAATAAAACGTTTTATAGCATTTTTTTCGATCTTTGTTGCTTGCGAAGATATTTGTTTTTTAATTTATAATGTTTTTATAAACAGAAATCCATATCTTTATTATTCCAATGCAGAATATTTTTCTGAAATTGTTTAGGTATAGAACATAAAATATTGAACCAACAGTTTATGATTTATTAGTGTTTAAAGTTTGGTAAGTAGAGCTGCGGATAGCATGTAGAATAAATGTTTTTGTTCCCTCACTATACCAGACAGAGTTCTTCTAAACTTTAAATGATAATTAATAATAAACTTAATTAATTAATATCTATAATAATTAAAGCAGGAAATATGATAATCCGGAAAAAAATTAAGAAAATACTCTTAAAACTCTTTTATATGTCCTTCAAATTAAAAACATGCACTCATTTTTTGTTATTATATAATTCATTAATTTAAAAACGACGAATTTATAAATAAAATTCAAAATAAAAAATAAAATATAATTTTGAAACATAATTTGAAACCAAATTAAAATGTTCAAGGTTAAATATCTTCATATTAGATCTTCTTCTTCTCCTTCGCCTTCTCTCCCAACTATTTGGGGTCGGCCACAAATATCTTCATATTAGATAAATTCGTAAAATATTATACATATATATATAATAATAATAAGACTAAAAATAAATATATCTGTAATTTTTTTTATCTATATTTAAATAATAATTAGGTTAAAAATGTATTAGGGTAAAGTAATTCAACATAGGATTAAACAGAGTTTAAATAGAAATGATTATGGAGTACTTTTGGAAATTTTTTTTATGAATATAAATTAACTTATATAGTTTAGACAATATTAGAAGTCTAGATCTATTAAAAAAGATTTTCCAATAATATAGCGGACCCAACTAAAATTTTAATGAAAAATGTTCAGTAAAAAGTCATTATCTTACGGATGTTTACGATACAGGTACCTGTATTCTTTTTTATTTACTTACCTAATACTTTTTTTTAATATATAATATTAGGTACATACCTATCTATACTCTTCTAAGTTTAGAAAAATAACATAAATTAATTTAAATTATAATTTAGTATTATAGACATGATTTAATTAAGTCTGCACCGTTAAATTAATTTAAATTTCACTATATGTACTTTATAATAAGAAAAATAAAATATTTTCACCCAAAATTAACTGATTATAATTTTTTTTCCAACGATTTTATGGATTTAAATGGTTCCCAGTAAGCTGAGTAATTAGTTTTCCGAATATGAATGGAACTATTTGCTATCTCCCTACATATTTTGAGCCACTTTAACCATTGACAGTACACATCTATAATATAAATAGGTGTATGAGTTGATATAGAAAACATTTATAAAATATAATATCACTTTAAAATTACCTTTTTTCAATTTTTAAAATTATTTTTACAGGGACATCAGTGTAAACAAATTTTCAATGAAAAACTCATAATACTATATTAGTATTTTTCATTTTCATTAACTTTAAAAATATGGAATAAAAACACAAATGATAAATTAGAACTTATCGAGTGTACTTGGCGTAGCCTTTTCCCTATTTTTTATTTAAAATGTTCACAAGATTTTTAATTATTAAAAAAAATGATATTATGAGTACATATCTTATCGGATGGAATACTATTGGTGCATGTATTAAAATTGAGAGCAATAATAAACCATTTTCCATAAAACGATTTTTAGCAAAACTATATAAAATACGTTTATATAATACAAGTATATAAGCTCTTTTAAATAGTATCAATATAAACTGTCAATTATATATTTAACAGGATTATGAATAAACGCTAAATATATTTAGTCCAACATATAATTAACTATGTATTAAATTGTCAGGCCTTAAAATTTAAAAACTCAAAATATATAATTTTTATAAATGGTCCAAAGTTAGAATTTTTCGGTACAGACATAAAAATCATTGTGAAACCAATATATCAGTCGCTTCGCTTATAATAATCTAAAATTATAGGGATATGGGACCACTTATAATTTATTTTTAATTTATATATGTAACATTTTTACAATTGTTGGAATTCCATTTATTTTTAAATTTTCATAAAAATACCTTTATATAGAACCCCGTAAAAATGGCCACGCTGACATCTCTTTAGATTTTTGACGGTATTGAATTTTGTAAATACAATTTTTAGTGATTTTATCTAACTCTGACTTTGACATAAATATCTATATTTCTAATTGGTCATTATAGTAGTGCAAATTACGATTTCCCGTAGACTTACTTCAAATCATATTAAAAAATATTTATATGCGTTTATAAAAACGAAAACCGAAAAAAAAAATGTAAAAATAGAAAATAAACCGTTGGTGTTCGCCCCCACGCACTCGAATATATTCATTTGGAAAGTTTCGCGTGCGACTTCCGTATATACCATCACACGGAACAATATTATAATATATTTGCGTAAAAACTTTGTCGCACACGACGACAATAGAATTACCCAAAAACCTTCAGTGTCAACTTGTACGAGAATATATACACGGAAGAAGACAAAAAAAAACCTACTAACAGAACAGCTTAAGGGTAGATCGAACTCGGGAAGGGGAGTGGAAATGGCTGCTGGAGACAGGGAGGCGATGCGTTCGATATGAAAATAAAATGGAAATAACTTTCCGTGGTATATATATATATATACAGAGAAAATGGAAGTCGAGCACAAAAAAAAAAAGAATCAAACATGTAGTATTTTTGCTATAGGAGAAAAAAAGAAACATTATTTTACCGCTCGCAATATTTACTTTATATGCTCAAAAATATGTTTTGCGGCCCCATCCTCTCTCCCAGTCACGATTCCGGACGAATGATTAGGATAAACTATTTGAAGCATGCGAAGGAAATGTTCATGTGTATTTTTTATTTTTTTTTTTTAAACATTTAGGTAAACATTTCTTCGAGTCGTAAAACTTACATTGAACTTTGTAAATTCTCGTACAGTCATATTTTATATTTATATATTATCACTATATATACGACTATATATATATGCGGACTATTGAGGCCTTTAATTTGAGAACAATTTTCTCAAATTGAACGAAATTTTTCATATTTTACAATATATTTATATATATATATGTGTGTGTGTGTGTGTGTGTACACAGAATATAGGTACTATAAGTATCATTGTTTGAATTTAATGTCTCGGGAAAAATAATAAATCCGAATTATACAATTAGGTATTTAAATATAAAATAATTTTTCTGTAGATACTTATAATAATATTTATAAGGCTAATTGTTGTATTATTGTAAATGCGCTTAAAATAGTAGTATGAATATCTTATTTTTTTACAAATTTTGGATAATTTTTCAAATTATTCAATTTTGAAATTTAATTTTATCTTGGTATTTTTCCAAAATATTTTAGACATACTGTATAAATGTGCACTTATTATTATATTATTTTATATTATTTAAATCATAATGCATTGTAGTGTACAAATATTTATTTGCAAATATCATATTACCTATAATATATTACTTTTTCTTACATATGACTTACATTAAAAATTAACCTAAATTAATAAATGATTCATTGTTTTATTATGTTTATTATTAAATATTTATTATTTACCATATCTAAATAGGCATAATACAAATACATTTACAATAAAAATAAATAATTTAATTTAATTACATCAAATATAAATAAATACACATACTTACGAATTAATTATAACGACGATAAAATTAATGTGTCCATAAATATTTAATATTCTATTAGAATTTTTTGAAGTTCTTTGTACAATATTCACCTATAAATATTTTTAAATATTACTTAATCTACTGAGACAATGTATAAACTATATTATGTACTAGGTACCTATCTAGGAGATATTTATTTTTCGTCTTGGACTATTAGGCACGTAGGACGTAGCTAACGTTTAATGGAGAGGGATTTATATTATTAACTTGAGAAACACTTACACGTATATGAAAATATTAAGTTTTATTAATTTTTTTTGTATAATATTTGAGTAGTTTTATTACTATGCTAAAATAATGTATTTGAAAAGAACACAATAATGGATACAAAATAATATTTAAGTACTTAATCGTGAAAAAAAAATAGGAGTAAGAATAATCCCATAACTACCCCATTTATTATTATTATGGATAATAAATGGAGCAACTCCATACAAAAAATATCAATTAATAAGATGTCCAAAATAATTTCAATGAATAAAATTATAAAAGTTGTTATAAAAATGAATCTTTCGTTACTATGGACAAATAAAAATGTAAAACACATCATAACTTTTATCGAGGTTATACTGAGCTAAATGTGTGTACAAAGTCAATATAATAAATAACGAATAATTACACTCACGTAATATAACAACACTTATGTTAATGGTTATGTAGGTTATGATATAATTTTAGTTTTTCACGGAAGATTACTAATGTTTATAGACTATAATTCGGGGACGAATTTCAATGATGATATTTTAAAGGTACTAACATTTATATCATACAGGTTTATCAAAGATTTAGAATTTTAGTTTATATATTTTTTTCACATATTTGAGATTCTGAGCGAAGTGAATCTTTCGGTTTTTAGTCGGTACTTTAGAAAGGGCATTTTAAATTTTTTCAATAGTTTTTTTATTAAGCGTAAAGGTGAATTCCAATGATTTTTGTAAATCAGAAAATATGGTAGGTATATCGGAACTCCTTCAGAATCGTTAATCTAATTTCTATTGATTTTTAATATCTACTACATTATCTTGTACGAGTTTTACGAGAACATGGATAATCACCAACTTCTACCACTTGTATCAGGCTGTATTTTTATTATTTTTTTGAAATTTCGCATATTTGTCAATTTTTTGTGTATATTTTTGTTTAATGTGCACATTTAAAATTTTTCAAAAACATCCACTAAAAGTACCCTGCCCAGTAGCGAAGTGCAACCATCAATACTGACACCCGACGAGCGAAGTGTTTTTACAACCTACTGACCGGCTTTTTTTTATATTTATATTATAGTAGGTATATTATATATTATACGATTTTACTATTGATCTTTGAGAATTGTGCGTCAACTCGATAAATTCCACAGGATAAATTTGCATTTTTTAAAAATATATTTTTAACTTTTTTACGCCCTATTACGTATTACGTATATTTAACTTATTGGGGTTCCTATAAATATTGTAAATTTTCAACTTATTTTTTTTACAATCTACGTACAGGGTAACATAGTATAATAATATTATTTTTTTATGTAGGTACCTACCTCCTTGTATAATATTGTGTTTACATTTTTTGTCTTTCATACATATTTTTTGTTTAAAATTAAATTAATAAGTATTACAATACATATGATATTATTTTTGTACTCTTACTTTCCTTGTCGCTATTATTCTCATTAATATGCATTTTGGTTGATGTTTCTAAACGAACTATATTTTTAAAAAATAATGGAATATTATACTTAGTTGCCTACTTATTTTTACACAAATTATTTCAAGTCATTAAGAATAATATAAAACAATCCGTATTTAATTATTATTCTCTCATGATCACTGATTTTTCATGTTTCAAGAAGTTTCTTAAAGCAATTCCAATGTTTACGTTAATTTTATTTCATGTTTACTTAAACTTTAAACGGAGAAGTGTAGACCTTATTGTCAAATATTGTTTCTATAAAATATATATATAGGTAAATGTTATTAAATTAAAGTTTAAACTAATATTATTTTCTATATTAATTTCAAATTTTTAGCAAAATGAGAAAATGATTATATTTAATGAATGATTAAACTTTTTTTTGGTATTAAATATACGTTTGATCTATATAGTTCATTTTATTTTCGAAAATTATAAACTTTATTTGATATTTTAATAACATTGATATTTTTTTTAAAGGGGCGTTTTCCTCATTTTATTTCAAATTAAAAATATGCATTGATTTATTTTAAGTTTCTACTTAATTTTCAATTTATTATAGGTACCTTATCAAGGGTTGTTTTGAAATATGTCATTTTTATCATATTTTATAAATAAATGAATTATCGTTTAAAATTGAGAAAATATTTTTTCATTTTATTTAGTTTCTTAGTTAGTGTAATTCATCATTTGATAGTTTCAATTTTATTAAGTACCTATTGTAGTATTAAAAGGACGCCCATTTACCTATGCCTTATTAAAAATGGTTTCATCAATAAATATCGTGATTACACAATAATAAAAGTGGTACTGACACGAACTTATTTTTAAATTATTACTTTTAAAATGTGAAATATTTTAAATTGTTAGATTTGTATTTTTATTAAAATTTATTCAAAATTGCCTATCTCAACAAACATTTAAACGTTTATTAAACCTTGTATGCAACCTTTAAATGTAATGTTTAACATTAAATAAACATTAAATTTGGTTTGATCAAATATTGCTAAATCTTTCAATCAATCTTATTTGAAAAATTTTTGAAGGTTCATACAACATTGCATGGCAAGGTTCAACGCAGCATTGAACCGTTCTCCTGAACTCCTCCCCCCTAAAAAAAACTTGCAAGCATTCATGCATTTTTATTATATTCCTTCCACTCTATCTTATTATTGTACTACGTTCCCGGAACGTGTTTTTTTACTTTTTTTTTTTTTCGTTATATATTTTGCAACAAATCTTAATCTCGGTGATTGGATTCGAACATCTGAACAACACTTACTAACAATTTTTGTTCTTACGCTTTACTGATCGAGCTACACTATAATGATATAACTGTAGTCGGGATTTTAGGTATATATAAATGCTCCAGTAATGGTATACGATTACATGCACGGCAGAGGAGGAGAAATTTTTTGAATCGTCACAGCCCATTGAATGGCGGTCAGAACGAGGTCGGACCGGTGGCAAAATGTGTTGTACGCTAAGGTATATAACATACTAAAAGTATTTTGATTAGTCCGAAATTGAATTTTGGATTGCTCATAACTCAAGGAGAAGTAAATCTAGTAAATCACGGTTTTGTCTACCCCCTTTTGCTTAAAGCCCCTGTACAAAGTTGCCCATTAGGGGGTCAAGGGAGGGACATAGCTCCCTTTGGAGAATAAAAAAAAATTACTTTTAGTATGTTATATACTGGAGTGTATACACATTTTGACATCAGACTGAGTACGATTTGATTACTATTAAATTTGCAATAACGATTCAAAAATTTCCCCTCCTTCATCATGCTCCAATATTAGTGTAGGTACTATTCCACGGACAATTAACCCTTAATTCCAAAACACCTTTATTTTTGTGGTTTTATATACCCCTTCCCTTTTTTTAAACTAAATATTTATAGGGGATTATTGGCCATGGGGTCTTATAGGAGGGACATATTCTCCTGGAGAATAACTTTATAATGGATTACTGCTGAAACTGGTACAAAGTTTATAACATGAAAAGATTAAAATTTAATTAAGTTTTTCCTCTCTAAAATTTATTGTATAGGTGCTAAACATTGAAATATGAACAAAATACATGTTATATGTTATGTTGAACATAAATTTTTAAATATTAAATGAAATGTTATTCTACATTAAACTTTAAACATTTATTATTTTACATTCATTTAATGTTTATTAAATATTCTTTAACATTCAACTATTAATGATACATCAAATATTGATTATTAAACATTTAACTATTAACGTTAAATTAAATGTTTATTATTAAACATTTAACTACTAACGTTACATTAAATGTTTAAGATTACAAAATATTTATTTGGGATAACTACCACCTAAAATCGTATGTATTAAAATAATTTAAAAAGTTAAAATATAAATAAATGTAAAATTATAATTTAATAAGTAATTTAATTCTACATTTTAAACTTACAAAATAAAAGGTTTAAAAATAGTACTAAATCATAAAAAGTGTATTCTTGTAATGTGTAATATGCAATTAATTTGATGTTTTCCAATTAAAATAACTCGATTGAAGTGTAAATGTGTAATTAACTTACATATATGTCACTGACTGATGATGGTAGTTCACCTAAGAGGAGAATTCATAGTAGATTTATTTGTGATTAATTTTCAGTTGATAATTAATTTTCGTACTCATTAAACCTTTAATGATGTGTTTTTTACAGAATTGTTTAATAATTTTTATATTCAATTTAATATAATTTGAAATTAATATTTGTATTAATACTTATAATAAGTATAATAATAAAAAGAAATAATTTTCATCATTATTTTAGTAAATTCTTAATACCTATATTATTTGTTGATTACGTTTTATAACGTTTTTCCTTAAAAAAGACATGTAGTAGAGTTTACATTTTATTACTCAGAAAATGATTTAATTATAGTTGTACTTACTTTTTAATATTGACTAAGTGTATACTATATATGAACCTTGAAAAGTGGTTTATCAGATTTCAAAAATTATATTAAGAGGATGTCAGTGCAAAAAATTTTCAATGAAAACCTAATGTTAGCATTTCTCATTTTGAACAATATACAAATATCTTAGAAATATGAAACAAAAAACAAATTATAGATAACAATATTATGCTGTAACTCATTTATAGTCTTCATTAGTCTTAATTATTATCTGATAATAACATTATAGTGCTTCACGAAGCTTTTTTACGAAATTTTAAATATTTTAAGAGCTATAGTTATTAAAAAATTTTTAAATGTTGAGTTTTTAACAATTCATAAAACATGTTTAAATACATATATCAAAAAATGGTTCCTCAGGGCACTAGATAATTTTGTTTTTTGTTTCATGTTTCTAAGATATTTGTAAGTTGTAAGAAATAAGAAATACAAAAGTAGTATTTTCAATAAAATTTTATTAATTTATTTAAAAAACAACCATAATAAAAAAATGATATAGTAATAGGATCAATTATTATAATTCATTTTAAATATACATACAAAAATGTTTCGATTGTAAGATTTTCATTATTCTTAAAATTTTCTAAAAATTGCCTATATAAAACCCCTTAGAAATGGCCGCGCTGACATCCTCTTAAGGGATTCTTAAATACTCATTCTAATTCCAATAGTCCGGCACGATGCGTACTTCGATAACAATTATGGAAAAGTTTATAGATTTTTCATGATTTACTCAAGAAAATGATCGAGCCACATTTTAATTTTCATATTTTATACTATAATTAAAAACATTTAAAGGTTTCTATATTTCAATATTTTGAACATAAATAACTAATTAAATAGAAACAATTTTTCAAAAGCCTTGGATCCACAATTATATAATTATGGTTTATAATATATATATATATAATTCCCCTGTAAATTTTATGGAAAATTCGAATATTTTTTCAAAATTAAAATTCATATACTCACGTTTTGGATGGAATTAGAATTGTCTATTTGAGCGAAAATTTTACATTTTTTCGTGGTTATAAAACTGATAACTCGCATGTGCACGTGAGTGCGTGTAATCTCTCTCCATATACTTTTGATATGGGTTACTAACACTAATGATTATATAAGCCTAACACAAACACAAAATCGTACAAAGAAAATATAATACATTACCTAAATAATACTTTTTGGAATCGAGTGGTGTGGGGAGGCCCCCTTACTAAAAACTAAATTGTTAAATCATTTACCATGAAATACGGGCGGGACCATTTTCCTCCAAAAATCATTTTCCTCCACTGTCCATTTTCCACAAAAAAAAAAAAATTCCTTTTTCCTTCAAAAATAAAATACCTCATTCCTCCACTTTCCGTTTTCCTCCAAATATATTTTTCAACGATCATACCTAAATGAACAAACATTTTAATAGAATATATAAAATTTTAATTTTTATATAATTACCAAAAAAATCAAACAAAATGTTGTGCCACGGGCTATTTACTAGCATTTGGCCCGTATGCCTGAGATTTTTTTTGGAAATGCATTTTTTTACTATTTACCTTTAATATTATATAATAAAAATAAAAATATGTAGTAATTATAAATAATTATTATTTTATTTTTACGTATTTTTTGTCTTTATTCTTTCTTTTTCTTACATATATATATAATATTAAATTTAATAATATACTCGTATATATTATCCGAAAATCAAGAATTGGGATATTTGTTCAAAAACAGTAAGTATACTAATGTAACAGAAAATTATTATTTGAAAATGGATAATCGAGAAGTGCATATATGGTCAGTGGAGGAAAAATGAATAGACCTTTATTTGGAGCAAAATGGAATTGAGGAAAATGAACAATGGAAGAGAATGGAACCTGATTTTTGGAGGAAAATGGCTATGGCCCGAAATATGAATCATTTTTTCAAGTGATTTTTTTTTTTCGTTATGCACAAACTGTTAGTATTGACTTATTATTGATCAAAAAGGTATTAAAAATTATTACATATTATTTGGAAAATAAAAGACCTGCGTTTTTGTTGTTTTAGTTTAAATATTTTCAGATATACAGTTATATTTATTTATTTTTTTATCATGAATCCAAAATGTTATTCATTCGTAATAGATACTCATATTTACTATATTATTTGTGGTTACCTATTTAAAAAATGATAATAATAACTAAATTGGATATTTGTTATTTTTACTATAACTATATAGCTTTTTGTTGTTATTTTTCTCTTTTAGTTTACTTATTATGAATAAGTCAAAAAAAATGTCATCGAAGAATTAATATTCTGTGTATACTTCTAACAATAAATATAAACTTTAAATAAATAACCTCTACAATATTGCTTCCATATCGTTAGATAACCGTATTTTTGATAGAAATTGATCGACTATATTCTTATCAACTACCTGAAACATAATAATATTATATGATAATTACAATTAATAATGTTATTGCAATCCAAACAGTATTTGTATGAAATTATATTATTCTTTTTTTAAAATTTGAATTAACATATTAATATTAATTATCAATAATATTTTAAAAGGCTTTGGGTTTTAACGAAACATTCTAAAATAGTTTGTATTTTTTTTTATTAAGGTACCTATTTTTTTTGATTAATACTTTTTTTGCGCAGTAAACGGATGTCCAAAAAATTTCACGCAGTACGATTTTATAAATTGGAAATTTGATACAAATGGTACTTTAAAGAAGACCCTGTTTCCCTGCAGTAGTTAAATGTAGTTTTAAGGAAGAAACTTCCGAAAACTCAAGAAAAAACTAAGATTTTAATTAAATTGATGTTATCCATTTTATTGTATTTTAAAAAATAAGTCCATAGACTTGGACTGTTCATTGATTATTTATTGTGTTATTATTTTTATTTTATCATATTGATGTGATATATATTTTTCGAAAAATGTTGATTGTAATTGAACTGAATATTATACAATATTTACTTTTTTTCCCTGATTTATATCAAATACTTACTATGAAAATGAAATACAAAGCTCTGTATAAAATGTATGATTTTTTACTCGGAAAAATTGAAAAATGATATATGGCAAATTAATTTTCAAGTATTAAATATTCATTAAGTAAAAATATAATAATATAACATATATTGAAAGTGTTGAAAAATAATTTTTTTTACCACTAACATTTGATAACACTATAAAGTAAACTGAGCTTCATCCGTAATTTTTTATTGCTTTAATATTTAAAATTATAAAACTGTTGAAATGAGAAGTTGTATTAATAAGTGCTTTATTAGTATAATTTTACTACGATATATGTAATAACATTTTATTTATTTTATAGCATAAAACTAATAACATAAAGTAACACATAAATATATTTAAACTATAATATATATAATATATCATACGAACAATATTATATTTTATCTTTTAAAAACCATTTTTTATTTTTTTTGAAATAATAAAATAAAATATTAATTTTTGTTAAAATATGTACGTATTATGTATTAATAAATATTAATAAACAATATTTATTTATAATTCACAAGTATAGTTTAAATATTGAATAAATATACGAAACAATTTTAGAATTTTAAATAGCTTTTTTTCTGTTTATAATATAAAATATTATATATCTACATATAAATTAAATTTAAAAAAATATATAAAATGGATTATTTTTATAATGGATATAGGTAGGTAGGTACCTAATATAATAATAAGATTTTTAATTTTTTTTTTTTTTTAATTTGCTCTTACTTCGAATGGTCTATTAAATGCCGTAACAGAAACATCGATACATTTAGTATTTGGCTCAACAACCACGCATAATGTCTTCAAAGCAAAATTGATGGTTCCTAAAATGCCTCTTTTAGCAGATGAATAATTTTTAACCAAAACTTTTGTAATAATATCACTTTTTCTGCCTATTGCACTGGCCTAAAGTTTGGTAAAAGTCAATAATCGTATAATTCTTCAAATACAATATTATTATAATATACTTACGAGAACGTGTGAAATGGTCCCAAACGTATCTGTAACATATAGATATCGTCCATTTTTATCACAAGATGCTACCATGAAGGATTCAGAGTACGGTAAAGTGGGTAGATTGTTGAGTGCTCTGATTTCAGGATCTATTATAATGAACAAAATTTAAAAAAAATTATAATTCAATTATTATTTTAATAAATAAGAAATTTCTTATATATATATCAAATGAACAACAATATCTAATTCATTTTTATTTTAACATTTCTATATCAATTACAAAATAGAATCATTAAAAAATACGCATATAAATATCTATATATCGTACATTATTAAAATTAATCGATTACTTAAAAATCAAGGAGTAAAGCTTAAATTATGATTAATTTTCAAGTAATCTTAATGAATTGTTTCAGCCTTATCGTATAGTATATTATAGTATATAGTTGATGTAGTATTACTGTATTATCTGTGTATATAGTTTTACATCGAAGGGAGTTGATATAAAATGTATATAATAATGAAAAACTAAAAGACTCATATAGTTTCTAGCTATATTCATGATATAAGATAAGTACCTACCTATTCAAAATTTGAATTAATGTAATATTTTTACTAGATTTTTTTATTGAAATTTAAAACTATATACCCCTGGAAATGTTTAAAGTAGCTAATTGAAAATATCAATAAAAATATTTTAAAATAACTTGATTGTTTCGGGTTTTTATTAACACGAACATATACTCAAGCAGTTATTTTACGCAATGTATTATAATGTATAATATGATGGTTATAAGTAGGTACTTGCAATTACTTTAATATTAGCTAGGTAATACAAATATAAAATAATATATATTCATATTTCTAATTATTTAAATATTTTTATAAATACTCAAAATATTAAATTGAAACAAAAGTTGTCTGATGTAATGTGATGTATTTAGTTATTAACATAAATTATTAGCCTAGAGTCGGAGACTTAAACATATTCTAGAAAAATTTCAAAATATTTAAGCATTTATTCCTTTAAAATTTACTAAATACATTCTAGTATTGAATTTTTCATAAAAATCAGTAAATATGCACTAAAAGTAAACATGATAAATAATTAAAAATATATTATACTAGCTACATCAAAAAAAATTAAATTAAGTAGGTCGTATAAGACTCATTATATATAACTTATAACCAAGCATCATTATTCATCAATTAGCGTATGTAGGTATCTAATAGCTTTTTTTTATACAAATAGTTTTATACTTACATATATTTTAATGAATAATATTATTAAAGTCAAGTGATTTAAAAAAAAAAAATTATAATTATAACGAAATATTTATAAAATATGCACTTATGAGTAAAAAATTCTACCCATACACTTAAACAAGTGAAAAATGGTTATAGTTAAGTAATAAATATGCAAGACAAAATATTAATATAATTTTAAAAATGACCTGATATTATACTTCTAAAAGTCTTCACTCCTGTATACTTATTATAATTATCTAATATATACTTATTTAAAATCATTTCCTACCAAGAAATATATTTTTAACTATATTATATCATATTGTAAATGGTCCACTGGTCTCAGAAGACTTTCCCAAGACGGTCGATGTGTTGTTAGGGACCTTTGATTTTTTGATTTACTATAATTTAATTTTAAATATTTTTTATGATTTTATTTATAAACTTCAATAAATTGTTATTCTATAAACATAAATGTTAAAATGTTAAAAGTATTTTTAAGTGCTTTATTAAAACCATATGAAGGGCTGCTAAATTAATTTTATGCAAATTCTTTTGTCCCACTAAAAATAAATTAAATATTTTTAATTTTTATTGCATTTTGTTAACATTTAAACCTTTTTTTTTTTGAGTCATTATTTTAGGAGTACTGATGATTTACGAGTAAGTTAGAAATTGGTTCCCAAAATATATAAAACGATAGATAACTTATATTGCATTAAAAAAACGTCCCTGTAAATTGGAAGAGTTGAGGAATTAGATAAATATTATGTAAATAAAAAAAATCTCATATGCTATAATTTTAATTATAATTTTTACAATATACTATACTTGATATATTTTGGAACTATAGAAAATTATATATTTTATTTTATTTATAACTTCATTGATATTGATCCATTAGACTGTATTATAAAAACATTATGAGTTTTTTAAAACGTTTAAATTTTTATAGCATACTTTTAAGGGAATTTTGATTTATCGATTTTCTGTTTATTTCTATTGCATACGTAACATAGTAACTTAGACGTTTTCTATTTTCAACGTACCGATCGATCTAGTGATGCGATAATAGGATTCAAAAAAATGATCCAAATTCATCGTTAAGTCAACTAGATCGACTTTCCCACATATTTGATTTTTTCACTTTAAGTTCCATTAAAATTAAGTTAAAATATTTGGATATAAAAAAATTGACATATTACATTTTTTATGGAAAAGTTTATTCTTAAAGATCGGTAGATTTATTGTTTATTGGTACGTTGAAATCAGAAAACATCTAAATTGCTATGTACTCGTAATTGGCTACGTAAATTGCATACATATGTGATAGAAAGAAATGGAAAATCGGAACTTTCAATTTCCTTAAAAGTATGCTATACAAATTCAAATGTTTTAAAAACTCATAATGTTTTTATAATACGGTCGAGTTTAAGGCGACGTGATACTCTCATTTGTTATCTATCCAAGTATCCAACTAATCTGAAATACAGCTAAACAATGAATGTAGCGGGCATGTTAGTATTATAACTAATACACCTATTACACATTTTGAAAAAGAAGAATATTTTTTAGAAAATTACATGTTGACGATATAGTCTTTTTGTAAATTATTATTTAACAAAAAAGTTACAGCGATTTTGTGTTAAATAATTGTAACTTTTGTCGAATAATATATTCTAATCTATACTCGGTAGTATAGTGGTAAGTATCCCCGCCTGTCACGCGGGATACCGGGGTTCGATTCCCCGCCGGGGAGCCAATTTTGTGTCGGTCCGCTACGGTCCACGCTCGTTATGAAGTTCGTGGTGGGTGCGAACGGCACAAAGGTTTCAGAATCCAGAACACAAGAAAGGAAAGGAGAATTAAATAAAAAAAAAAAAATTAAAAATCACTGAGTTCCTTTTTTTTTTTTAGTTTAGGTGCCCGAGGGCGTTTATTATCTGGCACGCGTAGTCGGTGGGCGGTAGGTACCCACGACGTCACGCGTGGTCACAAATACACTGAACACAACAAAACGAAAATAAATAATAGAAC
>JAIPRL010007848.1:0-22061 GCA_025469235.1 Pemphigus obesinymphae | reverse complement strand
TATTTTATCTAAGTATTAATTTATTCTGCGAATACATCTAGAACATTATATATAAATCTGTTCTTTGAATACACATTGGATTTTCTTTGTATTACCATTATCTTCAAGAAGAAGCCATCAAATTTTACGTTATGTTTAATATTGTACCTATATTACATAATATGATGTTTTAAGCAAAAACATATCACTACAATTTGTGATTTGTAAAATAATTATTGTAATAATTTGTAATACGCACAAGTCACGAGTTTACGGCAGTTAAAAATTAAAATTGTTTTGTTCTTCAAAATAATAATGGTATTAATGCCAAAAAAATATACTGTGATAATGGAAGTTATTATTTAAGCCGCTTGGAACGCTGGCCTTACGTAAATCATATGTTAGATTACAGATTAACTTCGTTGGTCACTTTATGACTGATGGTTGGGCAACCATATTATCTTAAATCGTGGTTAGTGGCGAACACTGAACTATTTACACACTATGGTGATAAGGCGGGTACCACCACCAAACAGAGTTGCCATTTTTGTATTATGTAAATGAATTATTTATTGTGTTGTGATTTCTATTATTTATGTTCCTTGCTCTTCCATGATTTCATCCCCTCCACACGAAGCGACTCTACACGCAATTTTTGTTCATTCATTTCTACCATATCTACTTCAGAAACCTTCTCCCGACGGAGTCAAATTGCGTATTTGGGTAAGCCGTGTAAACCGACTTGGACATCGACGTACACGATTTATACGCCAAAATACTATTGTTTTGATAAAATAAGGCACAGTAACGTCAACATTTCTTGACACAATTGATAAATTCATTTTGTATTCCATGACAATTCGTACTGTTCTCGAATTCGTTCATGTCGCTGGTCTAGTTTATTATTTCATCATGCTTCGGATTAACAGCGAACCAAAGCAAATGATCATTTTTCAATTTAACCACTGTGGTCTAACTTAGAAAATATTATAGAACATAACAGAATTAACACTGGAATCCTGACTGGTTATTAGTACCTACTAATTATTGCGACCAGATTGTGTTTTATGTTAGAAACGATACATCATAAATCATAATTATTCACGATTTTCGCCACTCGTTTGATCACCGCAAACAGATTACAGTGACTGATCGTAAATTATGTTTCTAATCAGAAAAATAGATTTTCTATCACTGAGTATACGATTACAAATAACATAAAACGCACAATGGACCAAAGCTGCAGTTGCGCAATCGAGAACAAAGAATTATCACTTATCGCCCAGTGTATTGGGACTGGCACTATCGTTGTGTTACCATAATCACAGAGTTTGATTTCGGTTTTCATTTCATTCAATCACAAACATACATGTTGCGATGTCCCATCTATTCCATTGTTATCTATAATTCTGTCGCGTATAAACTATAAGTCCTTATATGTTTTTAACGTGTCACGTGTGTATGATTATAATATAATGTTGTGTATTCGTATATGTATAGTTGTGTATATAAATATATGGGATATATTGAATACGAAATTTAGTCTCATATTACATTTCACACATTTTACATGATGCTTTATGGTGTGTTGTGGAGTCAAATCAACAATGGTCTGGGCGTAGTATGGTTTTACGATGCGTTGAGTTTATATATATACATAAATATATATATAAACGCACACACACACACACACACACACACACACACATATATACAATACAATAAATGTATAATGTATGTACATCTATTATGGTAAAGTATTAAAATATATTCTTTGTACGTTTATAAAAGTATATCGTTTTCAAAGTTAATTTATGTGTGGATTTGTGCTTACTCCTTTGAAAATGTTCATTATTATCATTTTATCTTTTATAGTATAACTTATATTGTTAAAAAAAGTAGGCAATAAATAAATTAAAACAAGTGCATTACGGATCACAAAAAGAAGTTATGCTGTACAGGTATCGCACATTCACTGACATCTGCATAAGATGGACCTTTTAATTATTATGAATATTAAAGCTGAATAAGTTAATCAGTTTATTTAGCTCTTTGCATTGAAGTTAATTTAAGCGGTAGTTAGTTAAATGAACAATTAAAATTAGTTACAATAATTGTATTTTACTTTGAAAAGGGAAATATAAAATGACTGGTTAAATGAAAAAATTTAATAAAAAAAATTTTATTTAAGAATATTTGTGTTGTTATAAAAGAGTGGCTATATTAATGGTTTACTAAAAAGTTTTCTTGAACTCCCTTGAGAAAATTCCATTGCGTCTACTGACATTAGGTTAAAAAAACTTAATTGTTAATAGGTAGATTAATGTCTATAGTCAACTGATTAACAGTATTTAGTCGATGCTCATATAAAATTATAACACGATTATAAATGAAATTATACACGATAATGACGGTACCGTTAAAAATGTTTGAATTTGTAATAATTTAAGAAAAATAATGTTGTATTTTACTTATTACATGTAGTTATTTATACTTGAGTCACGAGCTTAATAGATAAAATTTCAATTCCTAAATACCCGAGTTTTAAAAAATAATATCATGTATTGTCTAGACTCTAGCTTGTATAAAAAAAATCATTAAAAAAATATCTAAATACCAATCAAAGTATTATACGAATTAGCTTCATATTTTAGATTTTGAGCAAAGCAAGAAATCTATTGGTTTTACAATGATATGTATATTTATTATTACTGAAAACTACTTTTCGGTTAGGAGGAGAAGAGTACGAGTTATGGAGTAAAGTATTTATTTGACAGAATATTTGTTTTAAACGGTTAAATCTGTTATAGGTCATAATTTTTTACTCATCTCCTATTTTTTATTATCAAAGTTAAAAATGATCTGTCAACACATTTAACACATACGACTTATTTTTAAACTCTATCATAAAATTACAAGGACTAATCAAAAGGAGATCAAAAGGACTAATTGGACAAATAACTACTTGGAAACCAAATACAAAGAGGCCCAGAGGAAGACCCAGACAAAGATGGACAGATAGAATAAAAGAAGATTTGAAGATGTTAGGAGTAAGAAATGCGGAAGAAACGGCAAAAGATAGAGGAGAGTGGGGACAAGTAGTTGTTGCGGCAATGGGCCTGAAAAGCCTGTAAAAAGTCAAAGAAGAAGAAGAAGAAGAAGAAGAAGATATATAGGTTATTTTAATTATTTATTTAAAATGGCAAACGAACAAGAAAAAAATGTGTCTTTCGTACAACCGATAGAAAACTAACCGTGTCTTTATGATGTAACATCATCGAATTATATGCTAGCTGTGCAGGTCAAGTTGAAGTGAATAATATGGATGAGCCCATATTATTTTTTTTTTTTTGTAATTTCTTATGTTTCAAATATATGAACATATCCTCATCGGACGAAGACATTTTGACAACTGAATATAATATATAGCTGCATTTAAGTTGATTTTCAGTTGTTTTGATGTGAACATAATATGGGCAACTCAATTGAAACTATCGTCGAGTTTCCGTTGCCAGTTGCTTTT
Source organism: Pemphigus obesinymphae (assembly GCA_025469235.1). NCBI lineage: Eukaryota > Metazoa > Arthropoda > Insecta > Hemiptera > Aphididae > Pemphigus > Pemphigus obesinymphae. The sequence goes on along the minus strand of JAIPRL010007848.1, from coordinate 18,559 downwards.
GGCGATAACACGGCTATAAAGTCCGTTATCTACTTATTACATATATGTTATTACAATAATACTTAAAAATAAACTCTACATTTGTAAACTTAAATTCTACACTATGCCCTTTAAATAGTTTAAGTCATCATTAGAATTATAGGATAAAGCAATATTACTTTTTTTTCAGTAAAATTATTTTATATTTTTTTCTGAATAGGTGTTTTAGCTCCGGCCATTAACTGTTCTTGTTTGATTTCTTCTAAATGTTGTTTGTCTTTTAACACATATAGTTTTTACATAATATTTCAATATAGAAGATGCATTTATACATTGGTGCATAAATATCAAAATATTTTCGCTATTTTTAATTTTCGCTTATTTTATTTTTCGCTATTATTGTTTTCGCTATTTTGTCTTCGCTACTTTTTTTTTTGCTATTTTGGCCAGATACCCTTAACACTATATACAATTGAGACACAAGAATAAGGATCCAATACAATTACACATTTTTGACAGATGTTTTTTTCTCATCATCACTTTTAATTTACTTTACTTTATATTTTAGTAGAATAACAGTTATAAATTTATACAAGAATGTACTATAAATTATAATAAATAATTATAATTTGATTGTACAAAAAAAAGTGCCAACGACTGAAGTTGTATTGTATTGAGACTTTCTTTCATAAAAATTATCAATTACGTTTTTATTTTAAAATTATTTACAAAAGTAATAACAATAAAAGTCTTAATGTTTTGTACAATAGATTATTGTTATTATTATTATTATTATTATTATTATTATTATTATTATTATTGAATACCATTATTATATTTCATGCACAAAATAATTAGTGTTTTCTTATTAAATAAATAAAAAGTTTTAATTAGAACAAAGGTTCAATAATTTTAGATCACTCGTAAAACAAATGTTTTTCCTTGTAAAAATATTCAAGTTTATTTCAAATGGATAATTTAACTTATTTGAAGGAACATATTTAATATAATTTGACAGTTCTAAATTTGTAAAAACTAATTAATTTTCATTAAATAAGTTTTTTCCGTCTCTCAAAAAAAAAAAAAAAAAAAATTTAATTGGGCCCTTGTTGTTATAAATATTTCAATTGTATTTGATTATACTTTTTATTTTTAAGATATTAAATTTTTAATATTTGTAAATTTCATTTATAACAAAAAATGTATTAAATAGTAACAACTACAATTAATATATTATGTAAGTGCACGCAAAAGTTTCTTATTGATTTTAATTTTAAAATAGAACACTATTAATGACGTAACCTCATTTGTATACACATATATATATATATATATATATAGTCTTATTATGTTTAATAGGTATGTACCTATATAGTAGAAGTTAAGAAATAAGATTAGATTAAAATTTGATGTTTTTAATTTACTGCCATAAAAATATTTGTTCTATAGGTATTATATTTTTTAATCAACGTTTACAATATTGATCATCCATGACCCATATGTGCGTGTATAATGTATTATGCATTTGGGGACTTGAAAATACCCCAAAGGTATTATAAGTACCTACCTTATATTCTCTCCTTTCGGACAAATAGCAATAACTTTTAAATTTATTATATCTTCGCCCTCAAACATGTCAAACAATAGCTAATTTACATATTATAGAGCCAACCATAATTGAATATAATCTATAATATCACAATAAACTGCACGCGAAGTTATTTACAATCATAAAATACATCAATTAGATGAAGGTAATAGGTAATAGGTACTAAACACAGTCGCTACATATTTGAACATTTCCCTTACAGTAAAACGTTATTATATTTATAAGTTATATAGAATATTCAACATGGCTTAAGTATTGTAAAAGTATTATGTTATACTTATCGTTTACTATATCCATACAACTTATATGAAAATGCATTTTTTTATAATTTTAAATTCTGAAACATCAGACAAGTCGTTAAGTTTGACTTATATATAAATTGGTATACTAAAGTAAAAAATTGTAACTATATCTTTACAAATTATACAAATACCTATTTTTAAATAATACATTAAATATTATGCAGCAAAAATTAAATTGTCCAACATAGATTATAAAAAAAAAGTTCATTATAAGGTATTGTAAATAATTTGGCACATAATGTTAACATAAAGACTTATTCTCACGCATATTCACAATAAACCTTCACGTTAAGTATATTTATTAAGGTGTAGAGATTTCAGATAATAAACAACTTAATCTTATAATATTAACCTTACAAAGTATTATGTTCCTACATTCTACAAGTTATGAACAGTGTTGGGAAATTTCTAGATAAAAAAAAATGTATCTTTTATATTACCTAGATAAAAAAAATACCGTTATCTCATTGTGTTATCTAGGTAACTAATTATAGGCTATTAAAAAAAATTTGAATTTTTGATTGCAAATTTTTTTTAACAATGAGAACTTTACGAAATCTGTAAAACAGGAATGGAAATGTGGTTTTTGTAATTTTTCAATTTTTATAAATCCTATTTATTAATTAAAATTTTTTTCAAGAAATATAATGAAAAATGATATATAGGTACTTGAATTTGTTTTTTCTTTACTTGTTATCTAAAAATAATATTTTTTAGATTATAATTAATATAAATTAAATTAAATTTATTAATATTACTTTATGGCTAATATTAGTTTGGGACATAATATGTATTTATATATTATATGGTATTAGCTATTAAATAATAATCAAAATTAAATACAATCGGGTGAAAAAGTAACTGTTATTTAGAAATTACAATAAATTACAGAATATTTAACTTTTATTTAGTAATGAATACTACTAGGAAATTATATAGAAGATGTTATTTGATTTCATGAGATCTTGGCAGGTAAGAACTAAAAATGCTGCCCCCCTTTCAGCAAGGTACGCAGCGTGCCTATGTTAATACTTAATACCTATATAATACAATAACTTATATGTAAATACTTTGTTATTATAGTCCGATTTTTTTTTTTTTTTCGTTTTCTTGTGTTGGTAAGCTCTATATTTTTTTCTAATTCCATATATTATAGTTGAACATTAATTAGTTTTAAATAGTTAAATGTCTTGTATACGTTATATATTTTACTAATAATATTACTAGAGTAGATAATGTTTACATTATTCACCGATTTTGGCTAATGTATACATTTATGTTATGATCATCCATTTGATAAGAAATTGCACTCTAAATTAGCATACATTATTTAATCGTTTATATAAATTGTTATGAATCTATGGTGTGAATAGTAGCTAGCTTTGATGAAGATAATACTAAATTAAACCAAATATTATATTTTAAAAATAATATATTTTTGAAAATTTGATATTAAATATTTTACAAAACAAAGTAAAGTATTATAATTACCACAACTTAGTTAAGAACTTCTTCAAAATAAAATGACTTCTATAAATCATATTTCTCATAATAATTAATTTTCGACGATTTTTAAATAGAGGCAAAATGGTTTCAAGAAGATATAATGGATCAATCAATGATATTTAGGAGGGAATACATAATTTTTGGATTGGGTATCATAAGATACTTAAATATCACAGTATAACAAATTATTCGTATAAGACACTATATGATTACTTATTACAATATATAATATATATTATCCTTATTTATATAATAATACTCAGTTATGTGCTGAATTAAATTTTACATTTATAGTTGTTTATAATATAATTATATTATTATTATTATTATTATATTACAAAAAATAATAAATATTTATAGAATACGAAAATGTGCGTCATCGGGTCCATTTATGTTTTTCCCGATTCGAAATTATTCTCCGGGATAAAGTTAGCCATTAATTGGTTTCCAGACATTACAGCCGAATTGTACGACAAAGTGAGAATAAACAGAAGAAAAATGCGAGTTTTTCATTTCGTATATTCAAAAGCGAAAGTGAACTGTACAAAATATCGTCGAAGGGTTCGTGTATATACCGTATTGACACATAATCCATTATGATCCGCTGGACGACAAAAAACTCGATCAGTTCTGCTGCAGCGTCTAGCGGAGTCGGCCGAATTGACACGCGTGTCTCCCGTCAAATCCTGTCGAAATCGCGGAAACAACGACCGGAACGTTAACGTTGATGTTTCCGATTTATTTATTTTTCGTATACGCTCAATCGTCGGGAACGTTCGTTTACGATGACGACAGCGAGGGCAACATAAAAGCCGCAGTCGGTCTGTGCACAGTTGCCTATCGCGTCACGGCGGCGTGGCGACCGTTCTCGGTCCGTCGGTCACCCGTTCGCCGGACACTACCCTATATTACAGGGTAATGTATACAGGGTAGTCAATAAAGCACTCGACATCATTTAATCCGACTTTCTCATTCTTTGGCAGTCCGATAATGGAAAAACTATCGGGATTATTCAGACATCAGAAATGTCCCATCATACGTTCGTGTTGCCTATAATGCGTATATCATGATGTGTGTAACTATAATAGTTATACACAGATTAAATACCGTATTTTATGATAACTATAACGATAATATTAATATACGAATGATATAATTCAATAAGTCACAATTACAGTTTGAAACGAAACCAGACCAGATTAATAGGAATGTTGTAGTATTACTATAGAACTTTTGGTTTATTGTCCCCCTCGGTCCTATTATTTTAAATTTGATGGCAAATAATAAATAACTGCATTCGAAAAACAATTTTAAATCAATTGGTGGCTAATTTATATTATTGTTAGTAATTATTATTATTGACGGTGTTTCTATTTCCACGGCTATAATCATATTAAATTATCAACAATTCGTATATAATAAATTTATCTACATTAATGGTATTTTTAATAAAAATTTTGACACTATAGATTTTTCAACATTTAGTATTATCAGGCCATAGACACTACCTTCACTAATTCAGTTTGTTTCATTTCAGAGCGATTTGATTCATGTTATACCACGAATTACGTGTATGAACAATTAGATCCCGCGGGTCATATAGATCACAACCACACTAATTATTCTGGTAACAACATGGATCTATTCGTATCGGGATCCATTTGTCTTGATATAAAAGTATCGCTCATACCAAGAATTTTTAGTCTTTTTATCACAGAATTTAGTCTTATATAACCATATTAAATTTAACCTGTTACCAATAGCGGCTCACGTGTGAAATATCTGGTGGTGCACAACCAAAGAATACTATGAATTAATAACAAGTATATTAATAATATTATATTATATTATTTTCTCTAAAATGTCGATATAATAGCATAGAAGCAACAATTAGAGCTGATAACAGTTTGTTAACGTGGCCCATTCTCTCAGTTTTATTTATCTACATCTATTTTTTTTTTTAAAATGCTATTAATCTGGTAACAATTCTTATCAAAAATGGATAATATGGGATATAAATGACTCGGGATTCAAATGTCGAAAGATCTGAATGTGTCAACCTGGTAACAATTCTTATCAAAATGGTTATCGGGTCCTACATGACCCGGGATCTGTTTGTCAGCATACCCACAAATAAGATACTGAGGATTGGAAATGACATGAAAGGCGGTTGGTAGATGAATGTCTCTTCGTCAGAAAATGTTTTCGTTTGATCCATGACGATACTATGATTTTTGATAATACCACGTTATCATTAGTTTAAATATGGAAGAATAATTGAATGAATGAATAAATAAATAAATGATTGGTGGGAATATCAAAAATATATAATACAATAATAATACATTATATAATATTATAATATAATGCGACATTTTAAACATTTTTACATAAAATAAAATATAAAATTTAAAAAAAAAATAATAATATCTACAATAAAATAAATAAAACAGAAAAATGAACAGCATGTAAAATTTAAAAAAAAACATTAATAAATACAATAAAATAAATAAAATATAACTAAACACATTTTATAACATCAAAACAACATAAAATAAAATAAATAATACTGTATAAACAACATGTAAAATTTAAATAGAAATTACTTGACCCAAAGTTATTGAAAACTGAAATTATGTGTACATGTAACATACATATTATAAAAAAAAATATACTTATTACAGAATATACTCGTATTATAATATTATTTAATACATGTAATGTGTTTATACTACATGATAACAACAAAATGATAACGTGGTATTATAGAATATTATTGATATAAACATTTTCCGGCGAAAAGACGTCGTATTGATAGTGGTGCGATTATATTTTGTTAAGGTCAATCAGTAAGTGGGGGGAATATAGGAATCTAAGCGAATATTTATCATACGATTCTATAGCGGACATATTATGCCATATCATACATACGTAGTATGTAGTCTGTATATGAATATATTGTCAAAACTATAAACTATAGGTGGCGTTTTAATCGCATAGATTCACCCACCTTGTTATTTACCGTAATAATTTTTCCACACGTTTTAATCCGTCGTTTCCAATTCATACTATCTATTAGTTCGTGGTTATAGTAAGGAATATAGTAATAAGTATTAAACAGCTGATTTAAAGGCTACTGAAACCAAAACTTAATTGAACAAAGGATAATTTCCTAGTCTCAACGATTATATAGTATTTTATGGTATTATCATACATTTTATATTACCTAATACCTATAGAACTTAACTCAATATCCTACACATATATCATTTAATTATATACAGAGTAAGTAATATAGTGAGTTTACCAAATTGAAAAACAAAACTTTTGAGAATAAACTCATGCGGTCGAAAAGAAATTATTCAAACCCTATAATTTGTGTTTTGTCCAAATCGTTATAAATTTTAGTTATTCTGAAAAAAAAAAAACGAGATTTCTGAAACTTGGTTTATTATTATATATAATATAGGTAATATAATAATATATCTTATATTTGTTTCCGTGAATACAGATTATTATTATTAATATGTTAATAATAATTTATAGAACATTCTGTATATAAATGTATCAGTATAAATACATATAATTATATTCATATGTCATTCGTTATACAACAAATAATATAATATACGCTATGACCTTGAAAGTTTTAAATGGCTATAACTAACTATTATATATGTAAACTATATATATATGTATAATGTATATAATTATAATGGTAGGGGTCATTTTTGAAAAAAAAAAAAAAAAAACTGTCTGTGGCGAATCGTGATTAATGAAATTGATTGTATATGTATTGGGCGCTGAATGTTCTACACGAAAGGGATGAAATGAATAGCACTAAGTTTATACGGTGTGAGTTTTAAATATATATAAAATATTTACATTAAATGACGTCAGTTCATAAGATATAAAAAGTTAATACTAATATTATATTCTTCGTATAACGAAATAAAAATATATCATTTTTAATAATGTTTGTCACCAAAAATGTATATAACTATATAACATTCATTTCAAAGACAATTTTGGATGTTTTTCGATGAACTTAGGTTTATATATATACATGTTATAAGTATAATACCTTATATATTCCTGTTGTGTCCATTCGTCGGTCCGTCTATTCAGGTCGGAAAATATATTTCCAAGAAAAATCTAGGCAAAAATGTTGCCGCTCCCAAGATAATTTTCAATCTATCCTCCTCTCCTACCATCCACAATAAAATGAAAACTGGTGTATAAAAACCCTAACTAGAGTAAGGAGGTAGTGGCGAACATCTATTTTCTGCAAGTAGTATCAACACACTTTTGCAACATACCTACATACCTATTAATTATACTCAACATACCAATTATAACATACCATTTTAACCAACATACCTATTAAATATACCCAACTGATTTTTATAATCAATTTTGTTACTTAAATAACATTCGTAATAGTGGTGCCTTGATCCCTATATCTTGAGCCGACCTTTCGTCTATTGTATAAATTTGTTGTCATATATGCCTATTACTAGAGACATTGTTGATTTGAAAATTAACTATGTCTTTAAAACTTGTTAATCATAGTTACTAGTAGAGTGGGAAAGTGATATTTATATAAAGTTATTTTAACGTTACAACGAAAAAAAAATAAGTTTTCAAGCCCATATGGTTACTTACTATAAAGAGATAGAAACCGGAAAATCTAACGTTAATTTTTCCTAACATCCACCCGATTTTCATTACAATTATTATTCGTTGCCTTGATTATATTTTATCAATATGAATGTTTACAATTTATACTCATTATAAATTATAATATACATTTCAATATTAAATATATGGGCAGTTGGCAAAATGTTCTTAGGAAAGGCTTCAGGGCCAGATGTAATTCCAAATATTGCATTAATAATGATGGCCAGGGAGAAACCGGTAGAGTTACTAGGCGTTTTCAATGAATGCTTTAGGGAAAAAATATTCTTAGAGAGATGGAGGACAGCAAAATGAATATTGATACACAAAGGGAAGGATAAACCAGTTTCTCATCCTCTAGTTATAGACCCAATTGCTTGCTAAATACGGCAGGAAAATTCTTGGAACGACTAGTTCTTGGAAGATTAAACCAACACATTAAGCTCACAGGTGGGCTTTCCGAGAGTCAATTTAAATTTAGAAGAGTACCATCTACATTGAACGTCATCCAAACCATCAGGCGAAATGGGCGGGCATGGAAATATAGGGATTTGCTTATGTTTATAACTCTTGATGTGAGAAATGCTTTTAACTCGTCGCCCTGGATACGTAATGAACAGGCGATAAGGAAAAGGCAGGTCCAAAATATTTGGCCGATGTATTCCGATCGTTTTTGAGTCAAAAATGTATTACTATCAATATCGATGTTTACAATTTTATTTATTTGATTGGTTTTAGATCTCTATATACTTACCTACATATGGATAAAACAAAAAGGTTACATAAATTGTTTATGAAATTATAGTTAATTGCTTTAAATACGTTTAGAAACGAGAATTTAGAACGTTATTGTAGAGTGCAGGTCTTTCCGGACTTGTTTCTTAAACTAATATTGAAATTTCAAGCTTTTTATTATAAGCGTATACTATAGTATTATGCATAAAATATAGGTTCACATTATTAACATAATTGAATAAATTAAGAGTGCTAAATAAAATTATTTTTTTTTGTATGTATACCTATAATTACTGAAATTAACGCAAATTATAAGATAGCCAGAATTTAAACTAGAATAATTTGTGCGTTTGAAGTATCTATTTGCATATATTTTAAAATTTGATAATTAGTACCTATTTTTTAGACAAAAAGTTGAAATATAAAAATATTGTTTATACAGGCGTAAGTAGTTGTATATATTACGTAATAGGAATTGGAGATTCATTGGAAAATAAAGTGATGTTTGAAAAATATATATATATATGTAAACAAATAGATATATAATATAATATAATATAGGTGTATTCATTCATAATATAAATAGTATAATATGGAGAATTAAAATTATTACTAATGTTTAATTAGTTTTTTTAATTGTTTCATTAATAATGTTTGTTTCAAAATAATAAGTATTATTTTTTAAACAAAAAAACCATGTTTTATACGTGTAAAAAAACCCTTTAAAAACGCCAATTTGTACTCCATATATTACAGATATATATTATACATTATTGTAGATAATAAAAATTACTAATTCTTAAAACATACGTCGAACTCATAAATTATTCTAGTTTATACATTAGAAATAGGTTTAGACGTGCGTCAATTAAATAATTTACCTATATAACTAAAAAAACTACTATAAATTAAAATATTTAGTAACTATATTCTTAATTTATACAAAAAATATTAATTTAATGATTTTCACATGCCAAATGTTTTGGATGTTCTTAATTATTTATTTGTTTATTTTTTGAAATAAGATTAAAAATAATCTTGAAAAAAAAAAAATGCAATTTAAATTTTAATTTAGATTTAAAGACAAAATTTTGTTGTAATAATATCACATTCAAATTTCGCGCGAAATACTACGTACCTATGAAAAATCGCTATATTCTATTCGCTATTTGCGTTTCGCCATTGAATTCATACGATATATATTAATTTTATTATAATATAATAATATTGAAATAATATCTACGCGTTCGATAAGTGGCGACCTAATTTATACCTATATATACACCTATACCTATGTACGATAAATCCGCCGCGGTAAAAAGTTAACCGCTGGCAATAAAAATAAATATCAAAAACAATACAATATATATTATAGAAAACGGTTTTAATTTTGATTTGTTTTTTTTTTTGTTTTTCAAAGAAATAAAGTGAAAAAAAAAAAAAATGTTATTACACCCCAACCGAGAAAAAAAGCTGTTATTATATTATATAAACAGACGTATACAACAATTATTTTTCTTATACCTACGGTTCAACGACGCAGTCACGCGACACGCCGCATGCACTCTATATAATATATATTATGTGCACATATATATATATCCTATTCCATCCTCGACCCCTCCCCTACCCCCGTAAATCCTGTAAAAAGCAAATATTATAACCCTTTTCGTACCTATTTTTGCAGTTTGTGTGTACACCTATACAGGTATAATAAGGTACCCGTACACGATCAAATTGGTGGCGCAGGCGGTGAAATGCAGTCGGGTGTTTAAAGTCTGACACTATTATACGGTGTGCTCTATTATAAAACACTCGACACACACATAATATATACGTATACACTCGTGTATACACATCACGCTACCCTCGGCCACCATATACAGGGTGGGTATATTGTGTATATATAGAATCGGCACCTATATATAGATTCTGTATATAGATTCGACGGTACACATATTCGGTAAAAATTATTTACCGTGCAGCCTTTGCGCGGACCATATAATATAATCGTGTAATAAAAATGAGTTAAACCCCTTCCCCGCAGCATTAAAAAAAAAAAATGTTTTTTTTTTTTTTTAATATTTTGACAGAGACGGAATATCTAATATTATTTCATTTTTTTTTTTTTTTTTTTTTTTAGATTCAGAGTTGATGTGAGGAATGTAATATATATTGGTTATTTAAAGAGATACGTTTTTATTTTGTTTTTTTTTGATTCTTATATATAGCGAAGAGAAAAATTAATTGAAAATTGGAATCTCGTTGTTTGTATATTATAGTACCTACCTATATATTATAATCTTACCGTAATGATTGATATATTCTGTTTTTTTTTTTTGTATACTTAAAATTTGCAACGAGTAGGTATAATTGTGTGTAATAAATAAATATATTGTATAATAAATCCTAAATCCAGGAAGTGTAGACAATATTTTACTCAAATTGCCTCCGCGAGTGTTTGCAATTTTTCAGAGTAATTATTATTTATTATATTATATACAATGGGTTTGACCATTTACATTTTACCTAGTATCCTCAATTTATAAACTAATAACTGGTTAGTTTAAAATAATCTAAAATATGTTAGGTAAAGTATTTATAATGTTTGTTGCCTACTCAAATGGTGCATTGTAAAATTAAATACAATTTTATATTATATTGGTAGGTTTACTTAATCATATACCTATTTTTAAAGTTTCAGAGAAGAGAGTAAAACATTCATTAAAACATACACAGTTAACTGAGTATTTTTTATAAGTCCAATAATTTTAAACCATAAAATATTATTTCCAGTCAGAAGTTTTTTTTTTGCTTGCTTGACATTTGTCAAACGAAAACAGAATTACATCACAGCTGGGGCGTGCTCATGCGGGAGGTATGAGGGTATCTTATCTCTCACGGCTATTTTATTCTATGGATTTATAGTAAAATTTACACAAATGACCTTATTTTTTTATTGTGAATTCTCAATTTTTGGGAAAATATTTCCCCCCCACCATTTTAAAATTTTGAGCACGCCACTGCATCCCAGTCGCGGAGTTTTAGTATATTATTTATTTTTTTATAAAATGTTCAAATTTCACAGCTCACCCTGTACAAAAATATTGGAGAAAACGTATGTATATAAGTACCTACAGTAGTAGTGACGGTGGAAGGGTTTTACGTGTATATAGGGGAAAATTAGAATTAACATAACGCACGAATTGCCGTTCGCATGCATCGCCACTGCCGCCGTCACTCTCGACACGGAAAACCGTTATTGTTAATAATTACTTTTGACGCTGTTGTTTACATTAAAATTAATGCTATGTAAATTTTGGCGCGCGAGGTGTTTTTCGACTTCCTGCATAATAAATCATAGACCATCACCGACGCTTTCAGTGCATCAGTGGCATATTTTGGGGTTGTTGGAGGTAAAAGAGCATGGATTAGAAATTATTCCTGAAAAAAACATGCCAATGTGGTCCAAAACCTTTTATAGTTCGTGGCCAATTCGTATATTTAAATATTGATACGACGTGCCGAAAAAAAAAAAAAAAAAAGATAAATTATTCAAAATTCTGTTAAAAACATAATTTTACTAAATCACTTAAATACTTGAATATTTGAAATTAAAACAGTACTAAATTTTTATACATTTTATTACATTCCTATACAATATATTATATACATTTTTTAATTATTATAAAACACGTCTTTTTATGTACCTATATATAGATATATTTTGTTTGTCGGAAAATTGATACATTCATTCTCGAACGAATAGTACCAACAATATTGCAAATTTTTTAACATATTTTGATCAAAATACAATAGATAGAATTGTACAACTTTCCGTTTACTAATATTTAAGAGAACCAAAAAAAATCATATGAGAACCGCATATAGACCACACTGAAATACACTAAGAAAGGTAAATCAAAATCAATGGAAAATATGGTCAGGACACGAATTGATGAGGATCAACATTTTACAGGATATAATAATAAAATGAGTCAATTTTTATTTTACTATGTATATATTTTAAAGAAAGTAATTTTTTGGAAGTATTAAATTCAGGAACCAACTTATCTGATATTGATAGCTTTCCACACTACGTATATATGTATGTTTTTATACGTCGGTCTATATTAAATATTTCAGTTGAGCCATTGGGGGTTCATTTAGTTCGTTTATTATCAATTAATTTAAAAGGTTATTTAAATATATGATCGAAAGTATATTTATTTTTAAATTACATTTAATAAAAATTTATATTTAAATACATATGGACACGAATTTTCTTTGTTTTCAGTAATAACAATTGTTTTATCCTGAATAAAATATTAGTCAAAATGACCCATTAGAAAATGGGTACCTGCGATTATCTAATTATTAGGTACGGATCAAGTCATTTTGTTAAGAAGTTGTATTCAGAAAAAAAAACTATTATTATAAAACGCCCAGATCACTCGTTTCGTTCAGAATCTGCCTAATAGTATCTATATATAGTATCTACCTACAAAAAATATAAATATAATACCTACAAAAATAATAATAATAATAATAATAATAATAATTAGGGACCGGATTTCAATGCAAAGTGCATTTTTCGGAGGGTTCTCTAAAAAAATTCATTCCAACTACATAATTTGACTCATGTAACAGAGACTTTAATACTTGAACTTTTATTTTGCATTTTTTAAGATTTTTCGATCATTTTATTAATTTTTAGTGCACATATTTATACATTATACGAATTTCTAATAAACAATTATGTAATTCAAAATAAATTTAAAATTTGTTTTCATAATATTTTCCATGCCAATTATCAACGGTTTTATTTATGATTCTGATAAAGTCTTTATCTATCTACATGTCAATAGGTATGCTGATAATTGTTATAATGACATTTTAAATTCTGTCTGAATATACATTGAAAATAAAAAAAATATAACGTATGACTTAACATAATCTTATTTTGATGTTTTGGTATGTTTAGAATGAATACGGTCCCAAGAGCTGTGATGATGTTATATTCGCCGGTCAAAACCTGCATTGACAAAATGTTTATTTAAATTTTCTAATCATTTTTTTGTAAGTAATAAAACAACAAAAAAATGAGTCATTTTTAAGGTCATTATTTTGGTTAAAAGACATTTTTCTAGGGCATTTTTAGCTATTTTTTAGAGCATTTAAATCCGGGCCCTAATGATAAAGAATATACGATAAATATATACCAATATATTTCGTATGGATTAAAAACCGTGGTGATTACAGATGTACTTGTAACATAATATCATTATATATAGGTAATATATATATATATTGTAGACACCGATATTTTCGTTTCGTACTGATTTCATACGATATTGGTTTACATAAATCGTTTATATAGGATTTAATGAAACACATAGAACAGGGTTTATTATCGAATGTGTCGATCGTAATATAATTATTATTATCATGAAATTATATTGTTGTACAATGCGTACCGCGCATAATAATTGTGTGAACGGGCTCGAAAACGCAAGCGGTCGGTGTGGTCTTCAAAGGATAGAAGTTAAAAATCTCATTGTATCGTTTGATCAGCATAATAAAATCGATATAATATTATTACACACCTAATTAGACATTAATGTCCGTTTTCGTGACCACACGAGTGCCGAAAGAAAAATGAAAAATACAATCTATAATACGCGGGACGCCTTTCTTCATATTGATCGGAACCGGTTGCACTTAATTGGTCGGCGGCAATGGTGTAAAAAGAAATACTTCAACGATGTAATTTCAATGGGGTTTATTTTATTTTTTATATATATATCTACAGAAAATATATGTCTATTATGACGCTATTTAATAATATTGTTTATATTAATGGAAATGAAAAATACATATTATGCGCGCGTACACGTTCAATATTATAATATGTGGAGACGGGCATTGACCATACTGCATTATTAAAATTACCGTATGTCTAGCGCGGGTATTAATGCCGACGAGAATTATTTATATATACTTCATTATTATAGCCGACACGAGACGAAGTATAATAATTATCGAATTAATTATAATAATAATATTTGATTAGTATATACCAAACAACTATAAGTCATAATATATATATATATATATATATATATATACGTATAATAGGCACATGTGTATGCGTGTAGGCCAAAATCGAGAGGTATAGTGACCACGAGAGTTGATATTAATATCTCAGAGCCGCGTATTCATTCATTTATTATGTGTTCATATATAAAGTTTATATTATTCGTGATAAAAAAAAATTATAGGTATGTCAGCAATTTCGTGATACGCGCAATTCAATCAAAATGGCATCCGGCTTTCGCCTATTATAATATATCAACACATTATTGATATACATATATATATATACATACATATCAAAAGTTTTGAATGATTACAAAGAAATATCCATGTTCATGATCAAGATTCAAGTTGAAAATTAAAAATTATACAAAATTAATGATAACATTTGACCCGATGAAAAGAGCGAAAGCCGGTGGCTCTATGTTTGCATGATTTGGTTGTAAACACGGATATGTAAATATAACTGATATAATATTGCAGTCATACATATATTATCTACTTAATGTCTTAATCATGATATTATTTCATCGTACTCACGTTTAAATACAGTAAAATAATAGCTGTCAACGTTATCTAGCGACCTACCTGACCATTTTTTGATATATTGCTTTTTTTCAAGATTAATAGTTATTTAAAATTTTAAAAAATTTAGTTATACAATAATATTAGTGGTTTTTCGTTAAGCTTAAATCAAAAAAATACCTCTCTAAAGTACCAACTGGAACTAATTTTCTACCTAGTAGCTATTTACCTAAAATCTTTTACTATTACCCAAAAAAGTGTAGAACATTATACATAAAAATAAAAATAGAAAACGCTTAGAATCTTAAATATAAATTCACATCATTGTAAAACTAATATATTCCTTTCTATGCTCAAAATCTAAACTAAATATTCTAATGATAATAACGTTTAAAACTGATCATACTAAATATCAAAGATTTTTTTTTTGTATTACGGCAGTAAACATGTTTATATAAATGATTTGACCGTTATCTTTAAGTAATCATGTTTTATTATCTACTTCTACATGGAAGTCTTGCAACGACGGTATCCAGTAACGTATTTACGATTTCTGTCTGGAGCCTGATATAAGAAAAAAAATCGGCGTATCAGTTGAACTCTGCCCCCCACCCCAGATCACCTTATTCGTTAAATTACATTTATGCGACGTGCATTTATATGGTCCATGTTTTTCAACATGACACTGGTTTATTCTATCCATACTGTTTATTGTTTACTACGTAATAAATTTATTTTGGACTTGAAATTTTTTTATTATCAAATTCTTTATTTGACAATTTATTATATTACAAAATAATGTCCATTCTACGAGGATTTCAAGCCATTTTATCCAACATTTCTTCTATATTCATATGAATATTGTGATGGATGTTTAACATTCCCAAACCATTTATAGATAAGGTGTACAAAATGAACATATAGGAACGCTTATTAACATTTACAATTATAAAAATACAATGCACGATTTATAACTGATAACACACTGATTAAAAATAAAGTTATTAGGGTTACGGTTAAAGTTTAAAAAAAAGACTAAATTATTCAGAGTAAAAGTTCTGCCTGTATCAGTATTTAAAATTAAATATAACGTCGAATGTACCTACCTAATAATATTACGTTATCTTATTATTATTTTCGGTCTTGAGATTTTTTTTATACCGTCAAAATATAAATGTAAAGTTTCTGTTAAAAACCGAGTTATAGGTATATCATATTACCTATAGGTATGTAAATTAAAGTCACCTACGTCTTCGAGTAAGTTGGATACCTAGTAAAGGAGTCAATAAATGTAACTTCAGGGAAAGAAAATAAAATTCAAATCGATATAATATATATTATTATTATCATTATTATTATACATATAATATGAGTCATTTATATAGTTATATATATAAACTTAATAATTTTGATGATTCTTTACCAACCTAATCGATCTATTCGTAAAAGTAGACGACTTAAATTTGTATATAACTCGGTAAAAAATTACTGTAGAAATCTGAACTTTATGATTTATATTGGGCACGTATAAGTTCATATTTGTAATGATACGTTATTTATGACTATCGGAACACGAGGAAAATATTAAAAACTAAAATCTTGGGATCTAGAGAGCCAATAATAAAACGATAATATATTAATTTGTCGTCATCGTACATTTTTGGTAGGTACCCATATAATATTGTATGGTAGGTATGGTATATAGTGTAATATAGTAATATGTGTATTTTGATGGAAAAGTTTGGACGGGTATAATAAACGGTTTGGTTAATCGTAGGATTATTGAAATAATCCTGACTGAATAATGTTTCTACATAATAAAATATAATTATATATATTCATGGAAAATCTACATAATATTATTATAATATTCATAATATATCTACTTGTAATATGTATATTATTATAATTCGACTAGAAATTTATCGGTTTCACAGCATATATTATCAAGTGCGTGTATAGAATTTTCGTGAGATATGTGACAAATTCGCATATTTTAATAGATTGTTTATTTTTTAAATTGTATACCAAATGACACCGCGGATTGCTGTTTAGTTTATTTGCAAACATTATACGACTACTGGCGATAGTGTATATATTATATACAGGTATCCCACTGATTTGCGGCTCGTTTCTGCATAATATACAGGAATACATTCTTTAGTTTATCACCCATAAAATACATCAAGTGTCCTTCGTATTTTTCTTATGAGTTTTAATATTATTATAAATAATAATAATTCTTATTTTCACACGTATTTATTAAATTTGTAGATACGACTGCGTAACATAATTTCAATAATATATGTATAATATACAATTATTTGTTCGTCACATATACAGTTCGTAGTTCTGGACATGTTTCGTTGATCTTGTATAATGAACATTTTACCAATAAATAAAATAATTCAACAACAAAACCTTCATGTCAGTAAAAAATAATTTTAAAAATTCCTAACATATAACTGTGAAAATATAGTAGATTAGTATAGGCATGATCAATTCAATGAATTATTGTTACATACGTATATATTCAAAAATATACAAAAACATTGAATTGTTTAAAAATTACATTTATTTAAAATAATATTATACTATAATGTCACGATGCGAAATCGATGCTGCGCCGAATTGAAAACTAAAATATCAACAACTTTTCTTGACGTGTACAAAAACATATTATAAATACTAAAATACTTGTATACAAGTATATATATATAATCTAAAATAATTATATTATATAGGTACCACGCAGGGCGAACATTTAGAAAATAGTGTAACGGGGCAATCCGTCTACGGACGGATAGTCCCGTACTAAAGACAACCCGACACTATGCATTACATTGCTTTGTTGGTTACTCTGTAACAAGCACTACGCTTTTGGCAGAGAGAATAAAGTATGTAATTAAGTTTTTTTTATTGGGTTTTACATGTAATTATATGTGGGTTTAGGAGAGTTTATGATGTGGGTTGGGGGATAGGGTAGCTGTAGATATGGAGTCTATATTGTTTTGGGTTTAAGTGGTGTTTGTTGTGGATAGCGGGCGGTTGATAAAGAGTTCTTTGGACGATGGTCTATTAAGTATATCTGTAATGTGTGGGAAGCTGGAATTTTGGATTTTTTGCCTTA